>MBAC02008351.1:0-39943 GCA_001712635.2 Nothophytophthora sp. Chile5
AGCCTATTCTTTGGAATTACGTTAGTCAAGTCCCGGGGAAAACGCGACGAAGCCAAAGCAAGGGGCGACGTCGCTTTGTGCGTGAGAGCGACCAAGAGATTTCTCAAGGAAGGCACTCCACCACATAGGGAGCCACTTCCTGGCGTGACTTGTCACGAAGACGCGTCGCAACCCATCTCCACGTTGGTGATGGGGAAGCTCTCGTTCGCCATTGTGATGGAATTGGCCCGCAGCTCATTTGGCAGCTGGGACAGGGTCTCGATGCACAGGCATGCCTCGGTCACCATCTCTTGGCCAACCAGCGTCTTCGTTCCCTGTTTGATCTCGTTCCTCAGCGTTTTGAGCCGAGCCAGCAGAGAGCCAACATCCTTCCAGTCGGTGGCCATGACTCGATCCCACTGCTTGGCCAACTCGAGGAGCCCCGTCGCATCACCCAACCCATATGCTTGTTTCAGAAGTCCTCACACCTCATGTGGATCCACCTTCGATACAGTATCGGGGAAAACGGACAGGAAGGTATTATGTCACGCCTGGTTCAGGAGATTCTGCATTCCGGGCGCATGTGTCCAGTGGGCGACCTTCCAGCGCATATTCCGTGCCTCTTCATGCAACACATCATCTCCTTGTTCCACCACGGGCTTCATTGGACGACCTTCAAGGAAAGCCTCTATCAGCATCTTGGCGTCCGGTTGGACCTTCCCCAGCAGCTTTCGCTGGTACTCTTGGTCAAGCTGCTGGACGTGCGCGCGCTCCTTGTCATTCCACATCGTGAACTCTTGTTTACTGCCGGAGAAACACTCGAGGACAGATTCCCATTGGGAATCGTTCAAGTGAGGAAACTCACTTCGATCGTTGTGACTTGCGAGGGTTCACATGGTTCAGACAATCCAACCCGCGTTGATTACAATCACTACCAGATGTGACGGGGCCACACAGCACAATGCACAGGGGAAGTGCTTAAGCGATGTCCTATCGCTATAACTGAACTTGGCTTGATTAAGTTCCCCGGCTGAAGGGGGCTCCACCGACAGCGGGCAACACTCCGGGACGACACCCATCTACTCGATCAGCAGACTAATATGCAGACAGCTACCGTGAGGATGCAGTTGAATGGCGTCTGTGTCCGTGTTCAGATAGACGTGTTGTCGTTGCCCATAGCGATACGCCTGCTCGACCACGACATTTTTTACTGCTGAAATGTATCACGGATTCCCATCTAGCACGTCAAATCCCGGACAAGAAGACACAGATCATGCTGGCGACGACGCTTACGAGCTGGGAAACATTTCGGGGTTCTTTTTTTCAGATCTCGGATCCTCCGAGTTGCCAAAACCGTTGCAAGCCATACATGCATTCTAATTCAGACACAAAAAAGTACCAAGAGGAGGAAACATGTCAGAACTACACAAATTGCTCGCAGCTGACGCCAAAAAGCAAATTAATCGAGGAAATACTAAAACCACCAGTAGTTTGGTGTCCATCACCTCAAAACCTTCGCTAGCACTCAGAGTAGAGACGAGCGTCTCTGAACGTGCAAAAAATAGGGCTACAAGGTTGTGCTTGAGAAAGGCTTTTGAATGTTAGGCTAAGTTTTGCAGATACTTTTGCAGAGTAGGGCTCTAAAACATTCCACTTCCTCTCCCCTCTCCCACAGCCAGGCGAAAGACCCAGAATACCAACAACAAAGCCCAGTTCCGTGGGCCTCTTAGAGACGACGGCGCGGGCCTGTGGCGGCGTGACACGGGTCTGGCGATGATGGCGCAAGTCCGGAGACGGCAACACGAGCTGTGCGATGGCTCTGGCGGTCTGTGGCACGCCGCCACGGGCCATTAGACGATGGCGCGAGCTGGGACAAGGAAGGTTGCTGAAGTTTTATGCAATGTCTTTTCAATGATTGTTGTTTGGAAAAGCTGGTCTAACCACTTCTTGCGTTGATGTGTATTAGTTGTATTAATGTAATAGCTGTGAGCCTTGCCAGCAATTGGTTCGCTGCTTGCTTCCCTATCATTCTGTACCGCCCGCGTTGAAAATGCATGGCTTCTTGTACGGGTCGAGTTGAAGAAAGGGATGGAAGCACGCAACGAGTCCGTTGCCGGTACATTGTGTCACTTACTGAGAACGCTTATCCAACTGCTTGATGCATCGTCAGTCTCAATGTACGTCTTCTCTGCAAGGCGACGTCATTTCTTTTGGAAATTCCGTACTTCAGCCATCGGCAGGTTGCTGATGGGCTCTCACGTGGGCTCCCAGTCGGTCAGACAGATGACCTTGCCTTTCTTCGCATTATTGAAATCGAGGATCTTCTTCAAATAGTACATGGACAGCCCTTTTCGTCTTTCCCCACCGGGGGACCGACTCGACCTCGCCAAGATTTGGGTTTGCCAATACCGCTGCAAGTGCGGCCTTGATAATCTTGTACCCGTCCACAGCAAGTAGGACGCCCTGAACAGCGCCGCACCAGCCCTGGAAGTTCAACCGGTACAACGATAGCGCATTGGTGCTTGTAATGCGCAGTGGCTTCGTTGATTCTGTTTTTCACCTTGTTAACTCTCAGGACAGACAGGCAACAGTTGAAAGGGGGGGGGGGGGGGGGGGGGATGCTGGGCAGTGGATTCGTGCTTGTTGCCATACGAACGTCGTGCGCCTTATCGACCACGGGAGATGAAGGAGTGACAAAGAGCGCAGACATTACCAGAATAATCGATAATGAACTGGAATGAATTGTTATATTCAGATATAAATGAGGTCAATGCTGGTCAAAGGCGAGAGCAAGATTGGTCAATGTGCCGTATCATACCCAAACTGCCGCGTTCTCATGTCCTCGAGTCCTCATGTGCATCCTATATTGCAGTGGCGCTGCGATATACTTTCTGGGGGTTAAATACCATATTACCCCTGCTACAAGGGTAGAAGCGTCACTCAATTTTAACCAATCCAATATGTTGATTTCCCCTTTTGCACTTCGACGTAAATTTCGTTGGCACAAGGGTACCTCATAATAATACCTGTATTTTCGCGCTTTTTCAATATATTGAATGGCAGTGGAACCGTGCGCGATGGCAGAGCACTCGACGCAGAAACCGCAGCCATGGCGAGGTCACTAATCAATGGAAGTGGCCGGAAACCGGCTCGCCCCATGCGTAAGGCGGTGTCTTATTCACTGAAAAAGCACTGCATCGAGTCCTATCTCGAAGGAGGGGGTATGGATGAAACGATTGAGGCTTTTTTTCGGGGAGCAGGACCACAAAGGCATGCGTAGCAAGTAAAAAAAACAGACCCGCAAGTGGCTAGCAGACCGGGTTGCAATTTTCGCTATGTGTGCACGGAGAAAGGGGAACTGCAGCGGTCGCGACAGCGTGGTGTCGCTGCTGTATTGACGAGATTGGCGGAAGAGCAAATCGTCCTCTGGGTGAGCAGCATGATGCGTGACGACATCCCTGTGTCTTTGGCTATGTTGCGTTGGAGAGGGCTGGAGGTGGCTAAGTGGGTCGCACTGTCGCGAGAGAAGTGTTGGGCTTTGCACTCGGTCAGTGGAATGCCTGGTATTCATTGTGAAAGCGACTCAAGTGACGACGCCGTAGGCGTGTACAGCGATGCAGAGTCCACAAGTTGCAGCAACAGTATATGCAGCGCGGACAATGTCGTAGTGAAGATAATTCACCGATATAATTGCATTTGGTTGTTCAATGATACATGCGAATTCCTGTTCGAGCAAAATCAAATTGACATCAAGAACGTCAGACCATTTGCGCACATCCGGCTACAGGAAAACTGCCGTCATATACTTCCTTGTAGATAAAGTACACACCTTTGTGACGTAAAGCCTTAGCACATGACTTCATACGACCACTCGCCGTCGAGAAATCGGCGCGGATGTACGGCCATTTGGTATCCCTTTATGAAAATTGGTACAATATAAAATGCTGAACACGCGAATCAGTCCACAGACGTGCTATGGCACCCAAATTCGGCACAGCGCTAGCCCACACCACCATCAAGGTAAATCCCAACGCACAACCTCGTGATAGCTCTCACCCTCTTGAAATCGGCGCGCGTGTGCGTGTTTTGGGACGCCTTTGCTTCTTTGGTTGTTTTTGGCTCTGTGGCACGGAAGAGAAGGCAACTACCGTAAATATCACAATTATCACCGGTTTTGATACCGGTAAGTGCACATCGCAAAATCAAGGTGTTGAATTACCCCGACCCTCGTGTGTACATGGGTGACGCTTGTAGCAGGAGGAATACGGTATACCATACTGGGATTGGATAAACAACTTACGGTACAACCAAAATAACTTCGTGGCAGGTATCATGTTGAAGCTCACAATAGGTCGCATGTTGAAGGTATGTAGCTTGATATTAAACAGACTAGGAAACTTGCTTGAGATCTAGTTAAACGAGACGGCTTAGTCCATTGCGAGAGCTTGGGCGTTGTTCGTGGAAGGTCCTGTTGGCTGTGACCTCGTTGATTCTCTCTGTAATCTTCGCCCGCCGCGGTATACCAGTGTCTCGTGCCCGCTTAAGTCCACGCTGCTGCGCACAGTCAGATCAAATAGGACATGAAAGAAGCACCTGAACTTCAGCCAGAAGCGACAGGGGCAAACACGGGAGAGTCCAGCCATTGGTAGGCATACCGCTCGCTCCATTTGAGCCGTCAGTCAGGTGAGCTGTGCCGAAATGGGCATATCTTCAACTGTGGTACGCGAAACCTCGTCGAATACGCGCGCGCACAGCAGGCTCATGACACGCACGACGTCGACCTCGTTGTCGGAGATCTCACTATCAAGCAGAAATGCAATGCTAGCGCGCGCAGCTGGTCGCTCCAGCATCAGGCCCTCGCAGTGTATTGCCGTTGCGCGACGAACGAGACGTGCGTCTGGCGGTGGATCCACCGCGAACGATCTAGGACAAGTCGTGGATGTCCGCCATGACAAACGCTGCAACGCTTGGCGTCAGCGAGCGCGTCTCTTCGTACAGCATCTTCGCCACGTGGAAATAGCACATCAGGAAACGGAGGTCCGTTCCCGGTCCGAAAACTTCTTGCACCGCGTTTCACTGGGCAGCGTCACCCATAACAAACCGAACGCTGAGCGGATGGCCAGCGACTGCGGCATACGTCCTCCGCAACAGCGACAGCACCTCTGTGTATTGAGGCTGTTGTTGCTGCGACACGATGAATATACCTCGCCTGCATGAGCTTGTAGGTGGCGTCCAGGTGGTGGATGAAGGACGCTGGATCCCTATCAGCTTGCTTGAGCAGCCTTTTGGTGCTGATGCCGAGGACAAAGGGATCGGCGTCGCTGCCATTGCCTCACAGAGGCTGGCCCTCATGATCTCTGCGCCAGGTGAACGTAAACGCGCTCGCCTCTTCTTGGCTCGTAAATGCCGTGTCTTTAATCTTCGACCGAAGAACGCTGAGGAGGTCGCTGCCCCCAAGACGGCCGGTCACATGATAGTATACGAAGCGCTGCACGATGGTCAGGGCAGACGTGTTGGCTTCGTCGAGGTTAAAGCGCTGAAGGAGCGCGTCCCAAATGCGTCTAGGCTTCAGACCTTGGGCCCCCCTGTCCCGCACGACCTCCTTCATTGATGAGGTCAGAGTCGGTTTGCGAGGCTCGCGTACACGAGTCGCATGGGTGTACGTCTCCTCAATCGTTGTCAAGCCCAGCAGGGTGCAAGATACGACGGGACACCGCCACGGGCAAGTAGCGTGCGACGTGGATTTCTCACATTCAGTTGAAGTACATCGAAGCCGTTGGACTCTCCTGGCATGAGGAGCGGGTATCATGCAGATGTAGCAATGACCTTGGTCATTCTTCTACACTCGAAAGCTCTTGAAATCTTGGAGAAGTACGTCGGCGTCCTCTCAAGGCGCAGCAGAAGCTAATGTCTTTGGAGAAAAGATTAGTTCCGAGTACAAATCGGATGACTTCCGGATGAAAGTCGAGTGCAATGGGATGAAAATCGAGTACATGTATTGAATGGGCAATTGGCCGGCCTAGCCAAGGCCCCAAGATGCCATTAGAGTCGTGCTATGACCGCACGTGTGGTCACCCAGGAGTGTTGGTGACGTTGAGACCGAGGTATTCGCTCAAAGCGAGGGCGTCGACGAGCTCTTCACACTCCATCGTCTTGATGTCACCTTCGGTGTATCGCACTGACCACGCGTACCGGTCGTCATTTTTCTGCCAGCCGACAATTCTACTGACTTGGTATTCCTTGGTCGTAACGCCATCTTCGATGAAGTCGAACTCGCGCATGATGGACCAACAACGGAGACAGGAAGCAGAGGTATTGGTCAGAAACCGTGTGAGGTTCTTGATGCTGAAGAAGTGGTCGTCAGAGCTGTCTCGAGCGAGAGCATCTCGCGGCTTCAACGAACGGGCAAGGTCCTCAACGCGTCGTCGAGTCTGAGCTTGTCGAGAAGAGCGAGCGTTGTGACGATGTGCTCGCAGATCCAACCGCTCTGACGGAACCCGGCAGTGCTTGCAGCACATCCTCAAAATAACCCTATTTGCCACGAAATGCTCGTATTAATACAAGCGGCAAACTGATATTTTCATTTAGTAGTGCTATTGTATTAGTGCTGTAAGGTCGCGCCTGCATCATACTACAATTTATTCTGCGAATATAAGTAGCTTTGTCCGCGGTTACTACCACGTTTTAACCCTTTCATTGTTTTAGCAACCGCGTCTGCCTCTAATTCGCGAGCTAATTCGTTCGTTTCGGCAAAGGGGTTTCACGCCCAACGGCCGAGCCGACAACCAAAAGCGCAGAGCCCAGCGGTCGACGAGACGTGGCGCCCGACCCGAAGCGGCAGTTTGTGATCTTCCGCTCGCCCAGCAGCCATGGAAGACGACACGCCCGCCGGTGCGTCCACCCGCCGCGCTCTCTGCGTTCCTGCCGTCTCTGCGCCCTCTCCAAAGCTGCAGGAGCTGCGGTTCCAGCGCTGTTTTCATTGAGCCAAACTGACACCTCCATCTTCTTTTCGTGGTGTAGAAATCGCCGAGCCCGTCCCGCAGCAGGCGCCGACGGCCGAGGAGCCGCCTGTCGAGGCTCAACCGACGGAAGGAGTTGCTCACGAAGTGGCGGAGAGCAAGGAGGCGGAGGAGGCCAAGGAGGAGGCGGACAGCAAGGACGCCGAGGTCCACGAAGCCCCCGCCGCCAAGCACGACGATGACGAGGTGCGCTACTTAACTGCTATCTAACCGATCTGCCGATTCTAGCCCGAATCCTGACGAAATGGCGGCGCTTGATGCAGGTGAAGGGCGCGGAGCAGGCGGCTGAGAGCGTGCAGGAGAAGGTGGAGGTGCAGGCGCTGCCCATTCGCGCGTACCTGGACCAGACGGTGGTGCCCATCCTGCTGCAGGGCATGTCGGCGCTCGTGAAGGAGCGTCCGCCCAACCCCATCGAGTGGCTGGCCGCCTACCTCATTAAGAACAACCCGCAAGGTCCCAGTGGCAGCGGCGAAGCCAAGTAATTAGCAGACAGAGAGACAGCAGGTTGGACTCGACGCCTCGCCCTCACCAGGGCCGTGCATTCCCTTCATAACCCACTCAACTCGACGCACTTAACGAGATAGACAGCGAGCGGAACGGCGTCTCGGAAGCTCTATATAATTTCGATATATCCCCTCAGCTCTCACGTTGCACGCTCCTTGCCAGCGAATCGCTGTGTCCCCTAGCCAGCTAGTTCTCGCCGCGACCTCGGCCGCGGCCGCGTCCACCGCCGCCTCGCCCACGACCGCCACGGCCTCCGTACCCGTCGCCACGGCCTCCACGACCGCCAGGGCCATCGCCACGACCACCGCGGCCTCCTCTCCCTCCTCGCCCACCACCTCGGCCGCCGATCCCGCCACGACCACCACGACCACGACCACGATTCGCTTGACGATCTGTTGGTTTCAACACGTTTTGCGTAGAAGAAGCAACGGATTAGGTCCCAAACAGCCAACAGCAGGAGGTCGAGAGCTCGTGCCATACCACGCTTGTTGAAGTCTTCTTCGTGCACCATGTCGAGGATCTGAGGGTGGTAGGAGCAAGACCGTCGTGTTAGCGAGTCAAAAAGCACTTGACCGCTGTATGGAGCGGCGTTCCTTACCTCGTTGGGCACGCGAATGTACTTGATGGTGTTGCCACGGATGTAACACTCGGGCATCTTCCAGAAGCGGTCGCCATCCTGCAGCCAGCCAACGGTCGACGTGTAAGTGTCGGATGGGGTAGGAATGCCTCTAATACAGGGGAGAAAGAGCGGCCGAAGCGTCACCTTGGATGTGCAGATGACTTCACGCAGATTGACGTTCATCCAGGTGTCGCAGTTCACCAGGTGGCCGTTGTACGTATCGCCATTCTTCAGCTCCACCAGCTGCAATCGCCATGCCATTCCATACCAAAACACCAGGAATCCAACGATCAAACCACGTTTCCTCCGCTTCCACTTGCATCTCAAGCACAAAATGCACCCACAACACTAAGAAACGCCTCAAGACGCAAGGAAGCGTACCATGGGATGGCCCTGCGCCGTCTTCAGCAGCGAAAGCGGCAACTAATCCACACAAAAAGCAGAGCACCAGCATTTTAGATCCGTCAGAAATCGCCTGTAACTCCAGGAGGAGAAGGTCGCCAGCGCTCCTGCCGCTGGAAGACTTCCTCCTGTATCTAGAGAGGCGAGCGCCGCCGGTCCCCGGCCGTCGGCCCCCGCTCAATCGCCACACGCACCATGTCCTTCGCTTCCTCTGGTCGATTCTCCTGATCGCGCTCTTGTGTGCGCGCTTGGCTCGGCGTTTTGCAAACTGCCGAATTTAATGTTTCGTGACACACCAGCTAGGGTGGCTCGTACCGAATTGAACCCGTATTTTCGGAAACTCGCCCTGTGAGTGGCGGAAAGAAACGGAACCATCCGACTCAGACGCAAACCCGAAAAGCAAAGAGAGAAGGTAAGCCAACGACATGCGCGATGGCGTGCGGGGTTTCATGCGCTTCTCGCGACGCCCATAGCAGCGCTCTGTGTATGTATGGTAGCTGTGCGTGTCGGGCGCATCTTTATATTGCGTACTACCTCTTTTCCCGCGTCGCATGAGTCTCTAATCGTGGAGAAATGACCATCGGAAGAAATGTTGCACTTGGCATCAAGGAGTTCCTGCGCATTGGCTGCCAACCTTCACGTGGCGATACCGGAGCCTAACAGTCGCCTGTATGTCTGTGCATCCGACAGAACTGGACCAGAAGGCCCCCTCCATCCATCCACCATGTCCGAAGAAGTGCCCCCCAACACGGACGCCACGAACGGCGAGGAGAAGAAGAAGGCCGAGGCCATCACCATCCGCGTGAAGGACCAGTCGGGCGAGGAGACCTTCTTCAAGGTGAAGCCCAACACCAAGATGGAGAAGATCTTCAGCGCCTACGCGCAGCGCAAGGGCGTGCCGGCCAACGCGCTGCGCTTCCTGCTGGACGGCACGCGCATCAGCGGCGACCAGACTCCCAAGATGGTGCGGCAACTCTTCTCCTCGTTATCTACACGCGGCCCGCCGTCTCTAATAGTGGATGCATGTGTTCTGATGACGTGCAGCTCGAGCTGGAGGACCAGGACCAGATCGATTGCGCGCTCGAGCAGGTGGGCGGCTTCCGGTCGTAAGTTGTGTGTGTTTCTCGGCGAGAAACGGGAGGAGAGAGGGCAGCACAAGGAAGCAAGGGCTCGCCTGCGCTCTGGAGTCGCTTGGCTTCTCTTCCCGCTGGTTTGGCTGGCTGTGGCGGCCTCGAACGGCCTCTGGCGTGACGTTCTGACGCAGCAGATGAGCGACGCCTCCGGATACGAGAACTGTACACCATAATGCAAGCCGAGCTCTCCGTGTTTCCCCTGGTTGCGTCCTCCTACCATGCAAATGCCTCACAGATGTTTCCTCAGCCACGTCGGCGGGTTCACGGGGATCGTGACCAGATCCGTGTCGAAGAGCTCGATGAACTGCTCGTTCTGCAGCCGCACCTTGCTCCCCGCGAACCGCCGGTACTCCTCGAAGATGGAGGACAAGTGCCACTGCTGGATCTTGCGCAGACAGCCCACCACCGCGCCTGCATATCCGTCGGCATCGCCGCCATTCCCGCAAAAGACCCATCAACATTTAACCCAAGCTGCTCTTCCAGGGTAAAAAACACACAATCGATGCATGCGGACGTACCCGTGCGGTCGCGACCGAGATGGCACGTGATGTAGAGCGGGTAGTTGGCGCGGTCCAGCAGGATGTCGAGCGCGGCCAGCACCGTCTCCTCCGAGAGCGGCTCCCAGGCCTTGCGCCGACTCTCCATGCGCGTGTTGCCGCCCAGGAAGACGAGCTGGATCTCCTGCTCCTCCACGAAGCTCCGGAACTGCGGGTTGGGCTCCTCCAGCGCCAGATAAATAATGGTGCGCAGGTTCAGCCGCTCCAGGAACGGGAAGTTGAGCTCGTTGGGCTGGCCGGAGCGGTACAGGTCCTCCTCGATCATGCCGTAGTTCACGGGCGGGATGAAGTACGACATGCTGGCGCCGGTCTCGCGGTCTTCCGCGTGCGGCGATCAATGTGCTCGAAGAGCTCTTCACGACAGTACAAGAGCAGCACTTCAGGAGACTTACCGTTCTCATCCAGGTGGAGAGCATTTTCAACATATTAGCGCTTTACCATTTGTTGACAAGTACCGTAACAAACACTTGAAGAACATATGAACATTTTCAAACATCTAACGTTACTTGCAGATTTAACAGTCCTCGGTTTAAACTCCACAAATGTATTGCGAATGTGCGGAAAGTCTGCGTCTACCCGTTAATTAACAGTTTCTATCATACCAGCGTCCTCCTCTCCCTCTCCGCAGTCCGCAGACTCGTCTCCTCGCCCACGGGGCCATCGCACGACACGTGATGCAGCTTGGGCATCATGCCGCCGGCCACCGCGGCCTGAATGATGCAGTGCACGCCTCGCGCACTCAGGAAGTTGTCCTCCAGCCCCAGAAACCGCATCTGCGGACACTTGGCGCTGGCCAAGAGCTCCACCACCGGCGCCACGCAGTTGTCCGTGATGATATTGCCGCCCATGCACAGATACTTGAGCTGCTGGCATCGCCCGGCACTCAGCGCCGCCATGATCCGCTTCAGTCCGGACTCGCCAATGTAGTTGCGGCGCACGTCCAACCGCGACAAGTGCGGCAGCGAGCCGGCTCGTAACAGCCAGGCCACGTCCACCGTGCCCACGTCTGCGAAGCCGTTGCCGCCCAAGAGCAGATCTTGCAGCAGCGGACACGCGCCTTTGACCAAAGCGGCGCACAGCAGATGGAGAGCGTTGCCTCGACACGTGTTGGTGAACAGCGACACGAGTCTCAGACTGGCCAGACGGCGTCCAGCCCCCAGCTCCAGCCCCTCCGCCAGCTGCTGCACCACTTCTTCGCCCGCATTGTCATGCGAGATGTCCAGCTCGCTGCAGCCCCAGGCATGGAGCGCTGGGCCGCTTTCCAGCTGATCGGCGCGGGGTTTCTGGGTGTTGAACACCGTCAGCCGCGTTAAGTTCGGGTACTGACACAGCAGCAGCGCCGCTGGCTGCGTCGGATGCGCGCGCGTATACAAGGAATACGCGCGTTGCAGCTGCCGCAGCTCCACGTCCAGCGTGGCCACGCAGCTCGGGAGCACGCGGAGCGCGAACCGGTTGATCCCCGAGCAGCGGATCGTCTCCACGCCCGGCAGGAAGGCGAAGACGGCGCGTAGAAGCGTTTCATCCATGAGGAAGAACGGCGTTTCGGCGTTTAAACGCGTCGTAGTCCGCGGCGAACACGTCGACGTACACGACGAGGTAGACGCGGGTGCGTACACCGACATGGCGTCGCGGCCGCGCGGCCGCTTGATCGTCAGATGTGGGACGTCGAAGGCCGGTCGCGCGGACGTGGTCAGGTTGAATTTGCGCTTTCCTAGCCGCGGGACGGCCGTGAGCGTCCGCGCGGACGCCGCGCAACTGCGGACGCCGTCCGCTTCGCAGCGCCGCGAGACCGCGGCCTCGTGGAAGCTCAGCGACACCAGCGACTGCAGCCGCCGCCGCAGGGTGTTGAGGTCTCTGTACTCGTGGAAGGAGGCGGCGCGGGAGTACAGCGACAGCTCGATGCGCTTGGCCAGGGACGGCGTCCGCGCGGACGCGTCCGCATCCGCACGTCCGTTGCGGGCCGTCCGCTGCTTGCTCCGCGTCATGGCGATGATCCGCTGGACCATGAGTCTGCGCTCCGGCAGGTCCGCCGGAGACTGCCAATGGGTCAGGTCCGCCGTATACCGCTCTGGGAGAAGGCCCTGGGGGAGGGAGACGTGGCTGGAGCCCGAGCCGGAGCGCATGCAGAAGGCGGAGGACGCTGCGGCCGGCATGGCGCCAGTTGCGGACTGGGCCGCGTTGGCGTCCGCGCGGCCGGGGGCGGCGGCGGCCGTGTCCACGCTTAGATTGGCCCACGGCGTGCGGACCGCCGTGACGTCCAGCGTCCGCGGGGTGGCGCCGTCCGCCTCCTCGGCCGCCGCTTTGGCCACCATCCGCGCGGTGGAGGGCGTCAGCGCGCCCTGGTTGGCCGACGAGATCTCGCGCGGGGACTGCATCTCCGTCTCTGGGTCGAGGCGCGGGGGATCCGGAGCGGATCGGAGGCCGCGGACTTGAGCGCGCTCTGATTTATTGGGGACTGGACGAGTGGGAGGGAGCGGTCTGGTCCACAAGGAGGTTAGCTATCCGCCCCTTCTCTACGCGATTGCAAATGGTTTTTGCGTTTGCGTTTGCTTTGCGTTTGCTTTGCGTTTGTCTGCTGCCAAATCCCAATTGCGAAATGGCAACACAGAGCCCAAACTGCAAAACCAACCAACCGAAGGGACGAGCGTATGCAAAAGAGAGAGAGAGAGAGAAAAAGCGAGGAAAAGAATGGAAAAGCACCCAACGCAAAACGCGAGCGCTCTCTTCGCTTCGTTATTGCTGATCTTTCCAGTCTCAGCGGCTGGCTGGGCGGTCACTCCGGTCCAGCTGCTTTCTGGATGGGAGGATGCCGGCCGGTTGAACCAAAAACAGCAGCCCTCACACAGCAGGCACTTACGCCCGTTGGCCGGCTGATTTGCTGCGGCCGGCGGGCGTTCCACAGAACGGGGGCCCGGCAAAGAAACGAGGCGGAATGTTCGCCCGTTTTGCACTTTTCCACAGACGGCGGTATTGAGCATGCCTTCGTCGTGCGTTGGCGTGCGCTCACCGCTTTTGCAGCGCCAGTTTTGCGGTTTTGCGGTATTGCGGTTTTGCGTGCGGTTTGGTGGATAAGCTTTTGCACGGCATAACTTCCCGAAGCTATTTGAGCAGCCATCTCTCCGACATGAGAAGCGGATGTGTTTGGCGTGGCGTACCCCTCCCCTCCTCTCCGTTTTCTGCGCTTCTGCGAGTCACGAAGTCTGTCGAAATGGAGTGTAACGACGGGGCGGTTTTGCAGAGGCACTCACTCGCTCGCCCGCTTTTTTCGTTCAATTTTGCATCGGGATACCGTAAAGGCATGCCCAGCTGAAAAGAAGGCGACTCGCCCCAGTCCAGTTTGTTTTTGCACCCGTTCGCGGCGTGATTTGAAGTAAAACAAAACTTATCCAACGGTTCACTTTCCAGTTAGGTAGGGAGTGCGTCCGTCGCAGTCGGTAAGATGCCGCCTTCCGTTGCTGGGCCCGTTATCTCCAACTCAATTTGCACAACCAAAATATCGGCTTTGCCAAAGTTGCAAAAGGTTGTCAGCTCTCAGACAAGATCAGTACCAAGTATCGGTGCAAAATACTAGGACTTCGTCAAAATACAAGTTTTGATTCTGCCAGATCTGTAGCAGCTGTAAGTGCTCGGCTGCTGTCGAGAGCTGTAGAAGCGGGGGACCCGCCAAGAAGCGGCCTCCGCATGCGCTTCGAGCCGCCCGCCCGAGGGATACGCCTCGCCCTGCCCTCCAGGAGCTCTGGTTCGAAGAAGATCTCCCGGAGCGGGTCCTGTGGCGCGCAAGGGCGTTTCAAACGCAGCCAAGAGGAGGCGGTGCCGACCAGCGGCTGGAGCTCTTCGCGCTCCGGATCGGGGGCTGGGCACCAGCCACCACGTCCCACTGCCCAGCGAGTAATGGAAGGTGGCGAGGAGAGGCGAGGCGAGGCGAGGTAGGTAAAGTCCGTGGAGCTGGCGGAGCAAGCGGAAAGATCGGTGCTGCTGTCGAGCCAACCGGCGGCGAAACGACCAGCCCAGCGCTCCATTATTGGCTGGGCCTGCTGCGCATGCATGCGATCGACGGCCGGTGGCCATCTTGCTGATATTTCCTTCGAAGAATGCGTCGAAGCAAAGACGGAAGTCCGCCGCCTCCTTGAAGCCCAGGCCTTTGCGCGGGTGGCTTCGCTTCGCAGGTGCCTTCCCGAGTGCGTGCGCGCATGCGAAACGGAGGAATCCGGATTCCTTGGAAACGTGTATGTCGCCTGCAGCTGCCGGAAGGGAGGAGCTGGCGCGGCGCTCTTCACTTCCATTATCCATGGATATTGGACCGAGCCGTCCACCGCGTGGTCGCGGCAAAAGCGAGAGGAAGGAGGCGACGTTCAAGCCAAACTTGATGGGTTCGGCTTCCAGAGAGCGCGAGGCGCACGACCTGGCCCGGTCCGAAGAGCTCCATGGCCGCCTGTGCTGAACGATTGCTGGAAGAGGCGACGGAACGGCACGAGAAGTGCGCTGGAAAGCGAGCGGAACGGACGAAGCGTCGCGCTCCCGCGCCTCCGCTCTGCGGCAGAGCCCCGAAGCAGCCAGCACCCGCGCCAGCTCTCACGCAGATGCAGCCATCTGTCTGTGATGTTGGGCTGATTTGGCAGCTGATCGAGCCACCAACGCCCACGAGGAGCCGCTCAAGCCTTGGATGCGCTCTTGGACGACCGCGGCTTCCCGCACACTCGATTCCTGATTTGAGCTGGCATTTCTCAGCCAGAGAGCCACCCACCGCCGCCACCAGATGCCGAGCAGGCCACCTGCGCCGCCGTGGGACTCGAGGTGCGTTCAGCTGGGATGTGCATCCATCCACTTCTGTTGGGCGGCGAACGGACACACCTCTCGCATCTCCGAGACGCGAGGGGTGACTGCGAGAGCGAGACGGTCTCGCTCTCGCAGTCGCCGCCTCGGCTTCCAAAACGCACCCACCGCGCGCTGGAGATCTTGGGCGTCCCACTCCAATCGAGGCGGAGCGGCGCCAAACGTTGCTCCTTCCCGCTCCTTCTGTGCGTTCGCGTGAGTGTCTTTGTCTTTGTCCACCGCCTCCATGCGCTTGAACTTCGGGCGAAATGGAGGCCAACTGCATGTCGCTCTGTCGTCTGATATAAGCATTCACCAGCGGGAGAGCGTCATCTCCATCACACGACACGCCGACCTGAGTAGGAGATACAAACGACACGATAGCAACCGAGCTCTCTCACTTACGACACCCTCAAGCTGAGCGCTCGCGTCTCCGACACCCTCTTCAACTGAACTGGCCGGTCCTCTGCAGCGTTCGCAGGGCAAAGGCCACCTCCACCGCCGACGGCCGCATCGTGCGCTCAAAACTCATGCAGCGCATGGCCAGCTCCCGCAGTTCCGGCGGACATTGCGGCCGGAACGAAGGCAGCAGCCTCCCCGCCGCCACCAGTTGCAGAATCGCCACATCTGCCAGGCGATTGCCGCTGCCTCCGCGAGCGTCTTCGTACGGCAACGCGTGCGTATCCAGCTCCGACAGCACGACGCCAAAGGCGAACATGTCGCTCGTCTGGTCGTAGTCGTTGCTGCCAGAAATGACCTCCGGCGCCAGCCAACGCCCAGTCCCCACGCCCGTCGTCATCGTGTTCACATCCGAGCGGAACCGCGCCACGCCGAAGTCGCTCAAGTGGCCACGCAGGTCTTCCGACAGCAACACATTGCGGGATTTCAAGTCGCGATGCACCAGCGGCGGCGAGAACGAGTGGACGTACACCAGCGCCTCCACGATATCCGCCGCCAGCTGGAGCTTCTCCCAGCTCCAGTCCGTGGGGCCTCGAGAGCTCTCGAGGTGCGTGCGAAGATCGCCCTTCGCCATGTACTCAAACACCGCTTGGAGGTCGCTTTCGATGGTCCAGGCGACGCCCAAGAGCGCCACGACGCGCGGATGAGTCAGCTTGGCCACCAGTTTGATCTCGGCGATGAAATGCTGCGTGTTCTGATACGTGGCATCGTCCCGTTTGAGGCGCTTGCACGCCACGAGCTTGTTCTGGCGATACTTGGCCAGATACACCACGCCGTAGGCCCCCGTGCCGAGCTTCCGCACATCTTCCAGGTCGTCGGCGTTCATCTGAAGGGACAACAGCTCCTGGTCGTTCCAGAGAGACAGCGTCGAGCGCGATTCCGACGACTGCATGGACGGATGCTGGTTGGTTGTAGTAGTGCGAGTGCCTTTGCTACTACCTCCACTCTCCCGTCGTCGCCGGTAGCAAAAGAACGCAACTCCAAGCAGTATGGCCACCACAATGGCGCCCACGACGCCACCGATGATCGCTGCCGTGCTGCTGCTGCCACTGGAGCCCCCGGAGCCGCTCGACGAGCCGGTGACAGCAGTGCAGACCGTCGCGCCGCCAACTGTCGACTGGCCCGTAGCGTCACACGTCACGTCACCGAAGGTGTCGATGGTGAAGGTCTCCAAGCTCTGCAGGAACGCCAACTGACTCGCACTCAACGTGACGTCTGCGAACGAATTGTCCGTCAAGTCGAGCGCCTTGAGGTTCGTCATAGCGAACACGCTCGACGGGATCTCGGACAGCGTGTTGCCCGACAGGTCCCTGACAGACACAGAGGCGTCACTGACCCATACAGCAGGGGTTGACAGCTTGGGTTGGTGGTCACGTACAGTGCTGTGAGGCTCGGGAAGCCGCCGGCGAAGCTGGTGAGCGAGTTCGTGGACATGTTGAGGGTCAGCAACTGACTCAGCGCGAACTTGACCGGGTAGTCCTTGAAGTAGTTCTGCGACAGATCCCTGGGTCGCAAGCACAGCAGTGTTAGTCTATCGTATGGCGTAACTCCGTGCTTGAAGTGCGCCGCTTACAGGTGGAGGAGCGACGTCATGGACGGGAGATCGGCCGGGTAGGTGCTCAGCAGGCAGTTGGACATGCGGAAACTCTCGAGCTCCGTCGGGAAGGTAGATTGCGGCGGATCCGCATCGAATCCGAGGTTCGCCAGTGTGCTGTAAGGCCACAAACAGCCAGCAGACGACGAATGTGCCACAGTTTAGCGAGAAATGGCAACCATATCGTCCGGCTTGCAGCTAAAACGGAGGGCGGACGTACACATTCAGGAGCTGCGTGTTGCCCGATAGGAACGCCGGAGTCAACGCCACTTGGGAGACCTTTCCCCGCACGCCCCATACGCTCGTGCCGCCTGAAATCACGCTGTAAAGCAGTCCTCACATCGTTAACACCGCCCCATGAAGCATCGAGCAGCTCGCTTTTAGCAGAGAAAGAGCGTGGACATACACGCTGGTGGTCGTCGACTGGAAGCTCAGCACTTCAATGTTGGCCACCACGTCGTTGGACTCGCTCGGACGCTCGTCCGTGTCGTCCTCCGTGAGCTGCGCGTCCACGTTGCTGGCCTGGGAGCTGGTCCAGTTGGCTTCCCACTTGCTTTCGCTGGCTCCGAATGGGAGGAAGAACTCGTAGGTCGTGAAGGCCACGGCGCCATTGACCGCGAAGTCGTCCGGGCCGTTCGTGAAGCACTCGAACGCGCACTCGTCGCCGCCAGAACCGCTGGAGCTGCTGGAGTTGGCAGTGGGTTCGCACGTGCCGAAGGTCGTGGCGTTGCAGGCGGTTCCGGCCGCGAAGGCGACGCAGGGGCGACCCACGAAGCACAGGTCGCTGCAGTCGGAGGTCAAGGCCGTCGTGTCGCGGCTGCAGGCGGCGGCGGCCGCCGCCCAAAGCCCCGAGAAGGCGAGGAGCGCAGGCTGGACGCGCATTTTTGGCGGTGCAAGACGTCAAGAGCCAGTGGAAATGGCGAAAATGCGGGGCCAGAATGTCGAAACATGAACCTATTGACTGCTTGGTGATGGGCGGGTTACGTTCGTTGGTGAAAAGCTCCGCATGCTCTTGAAGGCGAGGGTTTAACATGTGGCGTTTTGAGATGCCACTGTCTTTAGCGAGTGTCTTCGTAAAGCGGAGACCACGAACGGCTAATTCGTAGGTTACGCGCATCACGTAACCTCATTTAGGTCCCTCAAGTTGAAGGGCGGATACATATTTGGAGAACAATAATTATTGCCGTTCTGTATCCTGTTGTCAAAAGAGAAAGACACATTGAAGAATTGCCTGATTCAATGTGCATGAAATGTACGTTGAATCTGGCTGCGGCTACCAGCATCGTCGATCATCTTCACATTTTCACTTCAGCGTTTGCAAGTAGCAACCCACGAATTAGCCTTCGTTCTCGTCATTTTATCACCATCGCTCTCAGCGGAAGTATATTAATTCATGTTTTTTCCCGTTTTTTCTGTTCGGTATCCTCCTGTACCACAGTCGAAAATCTCTGCAAAATCCAGGTTAAATCCGTGCGAAAGCTTTCAAGACGGACGTTTTACCTCAGAAACACCTGAAATTATCAGAGCAAACCTTCCGATTGTCGCCCAAAACCGGTATCTGAAACGGTATGGGAACTCAGAAGCTTTTCACACCCATGAGCTCCACTGACCCTCGCTGCCTCGGCTCAGATAAGCATTCGCCTGCCCCGCCACATCCGAGCTCCCACCACCAGAGACAAGCCGCAAGATGCGCTTCGGCTCTACGATCCTCGCCTTCTCGGGGCTTTGGGCGGCGTCAAACGCCGCCTGCAGCCGCGACACCACGGCCTTGACCTCCGACTGCAACAGCCTGTGCTACGACGGCCGCCCCTGCGTCGCCTTCGCGGCCGGAACCGCCTGCAACGCCACGACCTTCGGCGAGTGCGTGACTGCCGCCAATGCCAGCAGTTCCAGCAGCGCCAGCGGCTCTGTCGGAGACGAATGCGTGTTCGAGTGCTTCACGAACGGCCCGGACGACTTCGTGGCCAACGGCGCCGTGTCCTTCACAACCTACGAGTTCTTCATCCCGTACGGCAGCCAAGAGAGCAAGTGGGAGGCCAGCTGGACCGGGTCGCAGGCCAGCACGGTCAGCAGTCAGCTCCAGAGCGAGGTGGACCAGACGCAGCTGTTCCCCAGCGAGTCCAACCTTGTGATGCAGACCATCGAGCCGCTCGACTTCCTCACGGCCACCACCAGCGTGTACGTCGCTTCTCGACATTGTCGACACCCGAAATCCTGCAGTCTAACGTGATATTTCGCTTGCTGCTGTATGATACTGTGACATTGCAGCATGCTTGTAGGGGGCACGAGTGCGTGGGGAGTGCGCGGCAAAGTCTCGACCGTGAAACTGAGTCCTGCGCTGCTGTCCAGCAACACGCAGCTCACCAACATGTGCGTGTTGTTGCCGCACCCCAATGTGATATTTCCAGTGCTGACAAAGACTTGACAATATTGTGAACAGCTCCATGATCAACCTGGCCTTCGACTCCGACCCGCCTCAATCCACGTTCCCCACGACGAACCTCGAGAGCTTCCAGCTCTCCAACTGCCTCTTGAGCACCGTCCCGGCCGATCTGGAGTTCATGACGTCGCTCAAGCACCTGTACGTGCCTTGGATCAGTTGCTAAATCGTCGCGTGCCCAGCTCATTCGCCGTCATTGTTGACAAACCCAGCGATTTGTCGCAGAACTACTTCACGACGTTCCCCAGCAAGTTCGTGCAGCCGACTCTGGAGTCCCTCAACCTGTCCATCAACGCCTTGACCTCCTTCTCTGGCAGCTTCCCCAGCGTCGCCAATCTGTACGTGAACTCACTCCCCAGCAATCGATCGCCTCCACTAAGCACGAAATCTCACTCCCCAACTCTTCTAGGGACCTGTCGGGCAACACGCTGTCAGAGATCCCGTCGGACGTGTTCGCCATGACGAACCTCAAGGCGCTCAACTTGTCGGACAATTCCTTCACAGGCGTCACGCTAAGTACGAGTCAAGTCACGTTTCTCCAGAGCTTAGAGACGTTCACCATCGACACCTTCGGCGACGTGACGTGTGACGCCTCGGCTCAAGTGAATGTAAGCGGCGTGACGGTCTGCTCGGGCTCCAGCAGCTCCGGGGTCTCGTCCGGCTCCGGCACCGGAGCCTCCGCTGACACCGGCAGCTCCAGCAACACTGCGGCAATCATCGGTGGGGTGGTAGGTGCTTTGGTAGTCGCGGCGCTGCTTGGCTTGGCCTTCTTCTGCTACCGACGACGCAAGAACAGCGGGAAGAAGGGGTCGGGCACTTCCACAGGCTTCTCCAACACGTTGCAAGGCTCCATGGGCGTGGGCGGCGGAGTGTCCATCTGGAACGACCAGGAGCTGCTGTCGCTGCAGCTGAACGCCGACGACCTGGAAGACGTTCGGAAGCTCGGAGCAGGTGCTTTCGGAGTGGTGTACCTGGCGAAGTATCGCCAGAACAAACTCGTGGCTTGCAAACGCCTCAAGAAGGGCGAAGCCACGTGGGAAAACACGCAGCACTTCGTCGCGGAGATCAAGCTGTGCGCCACCCTGGACCATCCGCGGGTCGTGAGGCTGCTGGGCGTGGCCTGGACCATCGAGAGCGACTTGCAGGCCGTCTTCGAGTACATGGCCAATGGCGATCTCCGCTCGTACTTAGAGCGATCAGTGAAAGGCCCCAAGAACTGGAACGCCGAGAAGCTCCAGCTGGCTGCCGACGTCGTGGAAGCGCTCGTCTACGTGCACTCCTTCACGCCTCCGCTCGTGCATCGCGACTTGAAATCCCGCAATGTCCTGCTGTCGGAGGACATGCGTGGTCATTTAAGCGACTTTGGTGTGGCGCGCTTTGGCTCCAAGGACGCCACGATGACCTCCGGCGTCGGCACAGGCCGTTGGCTCGCGCCCGAAGTGATCGCCGGCAATCGCGACTACGACCAAACCAGCGACATCTACGCCTTGGGCGTCGTGCTGTCCGAGCTGGACACCCACATGCTGCCGTACGAAGACGCACGAGGCACAGGCGGCAACCCCCTGGCCGACGTGGCCATCCTACAACTCGTGGCGTCCGGTCGCCTGCTGCCTACGTTCGGCCCCGAGTGTCCGCCGGAGCTCCGCGACTTGGCCCTGCGTTGTATGGCCTTCGACCCCAAAGCGCGTCCGACGGCGGTGGAAGTGGCGTTCGCGCTGCGGACTCTACAGAAGAGCGGCGAGTTCTACTAGACCCGGAGGTCGCGGAGGTCTCGGAGGTCGCGGAGGTCGCGGAGGTCGCGAAGGTCGCGAAGGTCCGTGGGGACCTCGAAAAGGCTCAAGACACGCGGTAATATTGATACAAGACGATGAGCCTTTGCCCGTGGAACGCCAGTCGTCCACTGCTTCGTGACCGACCGGCCTCCCTTCTACTAAGTTACTAACATTGATTGACTCAAAGCAGGGTGTAATGCGAGCGCTGGATGACTCGCAGTTCGTAGGCCACGACGTGGGCCGGCGGGCGGTCCGCCGGGTTCTGGGCCAGACAGCGCTTCGCCAGCATCCGCAGCTCCGGCGGACAGGCGGCGCCGAACGTCGGCCGCAGCTGGCCCGTCGCCACGAGCTGCAGGATGGCGATGTCATTCAGGCGATTGCCGTTGGCGCCGCGCACCTCGTCGTACGGGACGGCGTGCGTGTCCAGTTCGGAGAGCACGACGCCGAAGGAGAAGACGTCTACCGACTGGTCGTACGTGCTGCTGCCGGAGATGACCTCGGGCGCCAGCCAGCGTCCGGTGCCGACAGCCGCCGTCATGGTCTCGTCCACCGATTTGTACCTCGAGGTCCCGAAGTCCGTGACCTTGGCCTGCATCTCGCCGGACAGCAACACGTTCCGCGACTTCAGGTCGCGATGCACCAACGGCGGCGTGAAGGAGTGGACGTAGACGAGCGCTTCAATGATGTCCACCGCCAGTTGGAGCAGCTCCTGACTCCAGTGCCGAGGCGAGCTCGGGTCGACCAGGTAGTCCCGCAGGTCGCCGTTCTCCATGTACTCGAACAGCGCTTGCAAGTCGCTCTCGATGGTCCAAGCGCAGCCCACAAGCCGCACGATGTTCGGGTGGTCGAACGCGGAGACCAGCTTGATCTCCTCGACGAAAGCTTGAGTCCGCTGCTTCGTCACTTGGTCGGACCGGATCCGCTTGGACGCCAAGAGCTGCGAGCCGCGGTACTTCACCAGCCAGATGACCCCGAAGGCGCCGCTGCCGATCGTGCCGATGTCCTCCACGTCTTCGTACCGCACTTGCAGTGACAGCAGCTCGTCATCGTTCCAGAGCGAGTACGCGGTCGAGCTGTTGTTGCTGTGGGTGCTCCGCGTCGAAATCCGTGGCGAGTAGTCGCCGCCGTCGTCGTAGTCGTCCACATTGAACCGCGGTCCGCCGCTGACTGGCGTCCGACGACCGCCACGATAGCCCTTATCGGCCGGAGAGCGAGCCAACGGAGGTGACACCCCGCCTCCGAAGAACGACTCGCGGACCAATTTCGAGCGCTTATCCTTCTGCTTCTTTGCCCGTCGTCGATACAGCCAGATCCCGGCGACCACGACGCCTGCAAGGGCCAGCAGCCCGCCCACAACTGAGCCTACGATCACCATAATTGACGAATTGGAGCTCGAAGACGACGCGGTGACGTCCTCGCTGCTGTCCGTGTCGTCGTCACTCGTCCCGTCCGAGACGCAGAGCGTCAAGGAGTGCACTGTGCGCCGGTTGGTCGTCCTGCAATCGTCGATGGAGACGGCAAAGTCGTCGTTCTCCAAGTCGAAACTCGCGAGTTGAGCCAGGAAGTCGGCTTCGTCCTGTGTAAACCACGGCGAGTCCAGCGGATTGCCCTTCAGACGCAGCTCTTCGAGGCTCGCGTGGATGTAAATGGCCGCCGGGATGTCCGTGAAGTTGTTGCTGGTGAGATCCAACGTCGCCAGGTTCGGGAACACGGCGTGGAAGCTGCCTAACGAGTTGTTCCGGAAGCTCCTGCAGCACAAGAAAGAGAGCCTGGTGAGTCCCCCTGACGGCTGCAACAGACTGCCATCTCCACCAAGTAGAGCGCTAACGTACAAGTAGTGGAGTGAGTTGAGAGCGGCGGTGGCGACGATCTCCGTGAGGTAGTTCTGGTCCAGATCACTGTGTATACACGCAAGTATACGAAACGTATACACGTTGGGTCAGCATGGTCTGCCAATTCAATTCCCCCGACAAGTGCAGACCAACGGCGAGCACTCACAGCTTCTGGAGACTCGTGAAGTTGGCCACGAGGCTGGGAAACGCCGACAGCAGCGTGTTGGCGAGACTCAGGTTGCGGAGTGAAGACGGCAGCACGACTGGCAGTTGCTGGAGGGTGGCGGCAGTCGAGAGATCCAAGTTCCGCAGCTCCACGTTCGTGACGTTGGACTGTGAGGAGATGACGTCGGTCCCGAACGTCACTTTGGCCACTTTGCTCTTCACGGACTCGTGCATACTCGAGCCGCCTGCTATAACACTGTTCAAAGGGGAAGGCAGGTAGCAATGTCGTTAGTACTCCGGCATCAAGAGACGGCGATGCATAGCGCTGCCTGGCTTACAAGGACGTGGTTGCTGGAGCCAAGTCGATGCTGCTGACGTTGGAGATCGCGTCGTTGCTTGCTGACGCGTATACGTCGGTGTCATCGGCCAGTTCTGCCACCTGTTCGTCGAAGGAGGAGCCGCTGCGGGCCGCGCGTGCCGCGACTTCCTTGGCGCTCTCGTACGAGCCGAACGGGATGAGGAACGCGAAGGTGGCCACGTCCTCTTCTATCTGCGTGAAGCACTGCACGGCACATGCTGAAGTCTGGGTGTCCGTGACGCACGACGCGTCGGAAGGGCACGACGTATACGCTATACAAGGTGTATACACGTCGCAGAGGTCGTCGCAGCTCGTGGACAGCGTCAGGGGCGTGAGATCGCACGTATCCTGCGCAGAGACGCCGCCGATCCCCGCGCCTTGGAGCAGCAGCAGCACTGCCGCCGCCGCGCCCGCCCTCATGGCCGTGGGCCTCCTGTCTGTCGCCTGCCGCCTCCGAGTCCGACGTATACTGCTGCCATCCATTAGGTCGGTTGCACTCGCCCACGAAAGCAAATAGCAAGTGCGGCTCGCTGGATTGGCCTTCTCTTCTCTTCTCTGCAGGGCCCCAGTCCCTCTCCAGCCGATCTAAGCGGTGGCTGTTGCGGCGGAAGGAGGAAGGAGCGAGTCGCTTCGCTGCCTTTTTCTTCCAACTTTTTGATCTTGCGGCCAGGCACTCACGCTCCCTGCACCCACCACTGTACTCGTGGTCGCCGGGGCCTCTCGAAGCCAAAGACTGCGCGCTCCAGCTGTCGGATTGGAACGAGCAGCTCTCCAGAGGGCGGGAAATCAGTCGCGAGCCTGCGGATACCTGGAGGGAGAAGGCGCTGACTTGCGGAGCGGAGGGTGTGATGTGTTCTAGCGCTCCAGAGCTCAGGTCGGCGCCGCGGCGGAGGCGGAGGAAGGCGCGTTCGTGTTAACGAGAGGGAGGGCCGACGACCGCGCCAGAGCGTGGGACGGCCGGCCGCTCCGAGGCGGAGTCGTCAGCACGAAGAGGCCATTCACTTTGGAGCCTGCATGTGCATGGCGCGGACACGGCGCTGGATGTAGTAGACCCTGGGGAACGTGATATTCTGATTTGAGATAACATGACGGGCGAGCACTTCAAGGAGGAAGCTGGTGGAAGGCTTTGTTGACTCGCGAACCCAGTCCATTGTCAGGTACCTGCGACACCCTATTACGTGATAGTACTGTCATCTCGAATGCATGTCGGCGATTGAGAAGCTATGTGAGAAGGCAAGAAAATCAAGTATGACAGGTTCCACCATTCGGCTGAAAGTGGGACATTGGACACCCAACCGCCTGGAAGGACGGGCCATCGGCTCATTTATGAGGAGAAAAAAGCCGGACGCAGTGGACCACTCCGGATTCTGTCCCATTGACGCCTGACCGACTTCCTCTTATTGCCACCGAATGTTACCGGTTGAACAGCTCTCCTCTACGGATAACCCACCGAAAAAGCGTATAGAAAACGTATACGGTTTTGGACAAGCGGAAATCATCAGGCAGACTACAGCGTATACAATAGATAGTCAGTGGCAGTAATCGCTACCCGCTCAGCTCGGCGTTTTTTCACTTTCCGTCGAGAAATGGCCGGTGGAACGGGCGTCGCGCCACTCCAGCAGATCGGCCCCTGGGCCAGTTGCGAAGCCTGTGCGTCCAGTAGCGGGTTGAAGAGCTGTGGGCGGCAACGGTGGCTTGCCTTCCGGCCACTTGGGCGCCTTCCCAGCCTGGCAATCGCCACCAAGACGCACGTAACGGCGTCCATGACAGCAGCGCCCGCCCTGTTTGCTCCGATTGTGGTAGTCGGACACGGCAGCATCGTAAACGGGAGGGGAGGCAGGCGAAGTGGCCCCGACCGGCCCGTGAGGAGGGCGGACCTTGCCGCTTTGCCGGTCGACGCAGCCGTCTCCGTTCAGACTCGGAGCGTCAGAGGCGGGAGCTCCGAGCAAGCAGGTGCCGGCCGCGATTTGTGGCGTCGCAGCTCTCGGGAACATGATACTTTTGCAAGAAGAACGCCAGGCTGCCCAAAGGCACCTTCTTCAACCTTCGTGGACGACGGTGCACGCCTTCCCCGCCAAGCCAAGGAACTCTTTTTCGTCATGTTGCCTTCCTCTGGATGGCTCCGGCCTGCAGGCCGGAGCGGATCACGCTACGCTGACGGAAAATGACGGCGTATACTTTGCCACAAGGTGCCCAATAGCCCTGCCTGGTATAGAGAGGCAGAGGAGTGGGTGGCTCCAGTGCTGGAGCACTGACATGGACAGTCAGGCAGCATTCCCGGCACGTGGCCCCTGTTGGCCTCGCTGCCATGGATGACGAGTGCACCTGTATACAGCACTATACGTGACGGGAGGCCACGTGCGCTTCGGTCAAGAGTGCACACACATATCTTTCGAGATGGATAGGGAGTGTCAAATGAACCAAAGAGATACGTCGCTTACCTGGAGCCTTCGCGGCCGCCACGGTGGCAGGCAGCCGCTCATCCGCAAGCCCCCGCAGTCGCACCTCGTGCATTAACCAATGCTAGCCATAGAGACCTTGCGCATCCTGTGTGGGCCATTGCGCTAGCTGGCCAGCCGCATACATACGGGGCGCTCTCTACCTGTTTATGTTGTGAATGCACACAAGCGCGACTACTGCACTGCAACCATTTGCTACGTGCATCGCATCGCGTGCCATTGCCGCGAAGGAGGCTCGCGGCCGATAAAAGCCGATTTTGCCTCGACCATGTGATTTTATCGGGTTTTGTCGTCAAAACCAAACGACAAGACTGCAGTAAGCTAATTTCGTAATTATCTCAAACATGTGCTCGAATATTGATAATTAACGCAAAAGCCATTCGTGGAGAGGTCATTCAAAATGATGGAGCGTCGCCGTTCGGCCCGCAGTCGCAGCTCCGGCAGCGAGAGCGAGAGCGAGCGCTCTGTGGAGCCGCGCAAGCTGCTCCCCTTGCGCAGTTCGCGTGGCACGCGCATCCGCAAGCTCCTCGGCGAGGAAGCGGAGGCGGACGCGTCGTTCTGGGGCCAAGACGCCTGGCAGGAGGACGGCGAGGACGACGACTACTCCACAGAAGCAGGTTGGTCTGGGCTTTATCTCACTTGCATTGCTGCAAGCCTGCAAGCCTGCGCTTCTGTCGCTCTGGTGGCCTCACGCATGAGTTGTGTGCGTCTAAATCGCTGTGTTTAGAGGAGGAGGACATCGTGGACTCGGATTTCGACGAGGAAGAAGCGCCTGACGACGACGTGCACGATGGCGAAGCTGACGAGGAGGCTCCGCGTCGCAAGCGGCGGGCGACAACGACGGGGAAATATCGCGAGCCATTGCAGTCGCGTCCGATGAAGCGCGCGGCTGTCGTCAAGGCGCCAACGACGACAGCGGCAGCGACAGCGTCCGAAGCGTCGACGTTTGAGTATGTGGCGCCAACGGTTCGTTCGTCGACGGCGCGGAAGACGTCGGTGTCGTCGGAGCTTCGACGTCGCGCCTCCGGAGAGACAGCGCGACTGGCCGCGATGAACAAGAAGCCGCCGGTGGACAAGGCGAGCCACCGACTCACACAGGCGCAGCTATTGGCCGAAGCTGTGCGCACTGAAGTGGAGAACTCGCAGTCACTGCAACGATTGGAGCAGCTCGAAGAGGAGAAGAAAGCCGAGAGCGTGGCCCCTAAGGCGCCGTTCACAGGACGCATGATACGCTACTACAGCCGCATCGGTGCGCTGAAGACCATCACGTTCCTCAACACGCATGAGTTCCCGTCGCTCTTCAACCAGCCCAAGCCCAAGAAGAGGATCAGCTCCCAACAACAGAAACTCAATCGCCTACGGTTTGAAGCAGAAGAGAAAGCAGACGAAGAAGACGAGGACGAAGACACGGCCGAAGAGGAAGACGACGACAAGGTGGACGCCCAGTCGCACGGTTTATTGCAGCAGGCCCCTCCCTCAGCCGCCAAAGCGGTGGCGTGAGTGACGGAATCGAACCGATCGCATGAATATTTCCCTCCGTTGCTTACTCGGCCTTCTTCTTGGAAGCCTGGGCGAGCGCCTTGTTGGTGGCGCCCCAGAACAGCAGCACCTGCAGCACCAGCGTGCCATTGAGCAGGATGGCAACCCCGAAGCCCGCGATTTGCACTGGGTCCCCCGTTTCTTGCATTGTGGTGAACAAACGCGCGATGGAGCCGCCCAAGTTGAGCACCAACGTGATGATCGCCAGCTGGCCAGTGTGGCCCTGCTTGAAGTTCGACAGGATCTAATACAACAGCAGCCCAACCCACGTTAGCCCCAGCTTCTCTGTCAGCGTATAAACGCAGTGTCGCCCTCAATTACCTGCGGGATCCGAGCCACGATGCTCACGGGGATGCCGGCGGAGGCCAATAGCCACTGATACTCGGGCGGAATGGCGAACATACCGGCGCCCAGAGCAGCGAAGCCCAGCACCAGACCCAGTCGTGACGTGGCCGGGATCTTAGGCACGTAGAACGCCCATAGCAGCAGCACCAGCACCACGTTCTGTGCCAGAATGACCAGATTCTCGCCCCACGTGCTCACGGGATACCCACGCAGCATGTTGTAGATGGTGCTGGAGAGATACAGCACCACTTCCATGTAGAACGAGGTGGGTGTGAGGCCCGTGACGTCCTTGGCGCCCAGGATCTTGAGGATCTGCGGCAGCTTGAGGATCAGACTGCCCGTGATGATGGCGTAGCTCAGCGCCTTGCTCACCACGGCCTTCAGACACTCCACGTTGGTGAAGTCGTGCTGCGTCGCGAACGCCTCGAAGCAGGCGGGGGTGAACAGACCCAGCACCAGCGCATCGTCCTTGGGCGTCTCTGCCTGCGAGGGGATTGCCAGCAGCGCCACAGCGAGCGCGAACGCCGCGCCAAGACCGGCAAGCGACAGCATCTTCGTCATCTTTCCCTATCTTCCGTGTGCTGGTGACGTCGAAGACTGAGGCAAGGTGAGTGACGTGAGATTGGTGAAATTACAAAAATGGGCAGGAAAATCGGCAATTTTGCACAGAAGAGCACAGACAAATTACGCTTTGAGGAGGGAGAGTATTGAACAATTACAATCACCAGCTGTAGCAGGCAGTCCGAAAGCTCTACAGCTCGTCCTTCTTGTCCAAGCCCTCGGCCTGCAGGTCCTGACGATACTCCTTGACCTCGCTCAGGGTCTTGGCGCTGGCTCGCGAGATGGAGTGGTCCTTGCCGTAGATGCGCACGGCAATGGCGTGCGCCCGCTCCAGCAGCGCAATCGCCTCGCCCACCTCCTGCTGGCGCATCTTGACGCCGGCCAACGCGTTCAGACTGAACGCATATGCGAGCGTATCCTCGCCGTCGCGCTGTCGGAACACCGCGCTGGCGGTCTCCGCGGCTCTCAGCGCGTCGTCCACCTCGCCCACCGCCAGATGCGCCGACGACAGCTCCATGTACAGCTCGGCGACGCCCGGGGTCAAGCCGTTGATCTCGGGGCCCTGCACCATCACCGCCTTCTTGAGCACCTTGAGGTTCTTCGCGGACTCGCCCAGCTTCTTGTATCCTTCGGCAATCCGCAGCGAAGCCTCGATATATGCCTCGTGCATCACGCCCAGTCCATTCTTCACATGTCGACGCAGGGTCTTGTACTTCGCGATGGCTTTGCCGTACTGCTCCTTGGCCATATACGCCTCAGCCAGACTGCGGATCGACAGACCCAGCGACGGGTGGCTGTCCCCGTAGATCCTCTTGATCATAGCCACTGAGTCCTCCAACACCTCGATGGCCTCGTCGTACTGCTTGGCGCGGATGAGCACCGAGCCGTAGTCGTTCAGGATCTGCGCGTGCAGCGCCGCGTCCTGCGAGATGTCCTGCGGGTCTGTGATGGCGTGCCGGCCCTCACCGAACACGCGGTCGTGCATGATGGTGATGGCGCCACGCAGCTTCTCGATGGACCCGCGGAAATCCTTGGCGTCATTGAGCTTCATGCCGGCGTTGCGCAGCCCGCGCACCTCCTGGATTGTCGGGTCCGCGTCGCGATTGCTCGCGCTGGATGTCGGCTCTGGCGTCTTGGCGTCTTCCGCAGCGCATATGGTCGTCTGGTCATGCAGAGAGAGGACCGCGGCGGCCAGCAATAGGGCCCACGCACACGTCGAGCGAAGCCCCCGCATCGTTCGCCAGTTTGGGATTGAGCTGTTCGCATCAGCCACGTCAACGACTCCCACTGCGAACTTAATGACTTCATGGAAGGCGAACCATCGAACTTAGGTGAAACTCAGCGCACTCAGCTTACTTAGGTTCGGATACGGACGGTTCGGTCGGGACAACAACATCAGTGCGAACTTAGCGCCATTCAGCAACCGTCCGTCATTGATCAAATGGCCAAGAAGAAGAGCAAGAGGGCTGCTGCTGCGTCGTCGACCTCCGCTGCTGATGGCGGCGAAAAGGACATCGCGGAGCTCTTTGCGCTGCTGCAACAGAAGGGCGCAGCCTGGTACGACCGTGAGCGCGAGGGAATCGCTCTGATCGAAGGCTTCCAGTCGGCGCTAGTCGCCTGTCGGGACGCGGCGCCCACTGTCGAAGACGTCTCTCCACCCGCTGGCTATGCGGCGTCGGACCAGTCGCAGCTAAGGTCGCTTTCTGGCTTGGGAGGCAATGTCGACATGGATCCGTGGCTTGCAGAAGACCTGTATCAGCAGGTGCAGCAGCTCCCGCGGACTTTCGAGGAGCTGCTGGGCGAGATGTACGCGCTTCAGTCACAGGCTCGAGAGCTCAGTACGTGACCTTGTCGGATCGATCTTCTGCTGCTTTATGACTCACGATGTGGTTGCGGCGCTTCAATAGTGCGAACCTTGGCGGCTAGTGAGGACGATCAACCCAGCGAAGCTGCGGTGTTGAGGCCCGTGGACTATTTCCAGATGATAAACCAGGAACTGGCCGCGTTCGAGGCCGAATACCAGCACGTGGTGCGTCCCTGGTCTCCCATCGCATGCCTTCCAGACCGTTCTCGGTCCATTGACTTGCCGTTTGGATGATAGGAAGCGCTGCTGCACCTGATCTCCTTCGAGGTCTCTACGGACGAGCTGCGTACACTCGCCATCTCATGGAGCACGTCGCCCTTCCTTGAGCCAGCGCAGTCACGAGCTTTCCTCCAGGTGAGGAAGATGTCGAATTGCGTCCAAGATTGCAATGCTGACAACTTCTGAGTGCACTAACGTCCTTGACCTTCTGTCTGCGTGGATCCGATTGGAATGCCGCCCCAAATAGCGCCACCAGCTCTCCCAACGTCTACAGGAAGCCGCGTAGCCTTCTAGAAACAGCTTGAAGAGCGGAGAAGCTGACACGAACGCAGCTCTCATAGATAGCAACCCGAGCGTGTTCGCCATGCTCGCAAGGCTAAGAATGCAGTCTCCTAGTTAGATGACCGGTACCAATCACTTGGTCGCGACGAACTGGGCACAGAGGTCGTTGATGTCCTCGAGACACAACCCCGACAGGAAATCCGCTTGTGCCTAACGCAAGCGTCGCAGCGGAAGCGTTAGCAGTGAATCCGAGTATAACAGCGCCGTTGACAGAGCCCACCTTCTCTAATTCGCGCTGGACCCGCGCGGTCTCTTCTGAGGAGAAATACGGCGCCAGGAACTTCTCCAGCGCGTCGTCCAGCGAATCCGTCGGCTCAATTTCGCTCTCTACATGTCGATGACATCCGCCACCCAACGCATTAGACTCCCACCCATCGCCTCTGCGAATCTGGCAGCCGCAATGCCATGTCCGCATTCGTACCGCGTCCGGACGGAAGGAAGATGCCGGAGCTCGCGGTCGGCGCCTCGGGCTCGTCGTCATACTGATCATGTACATCCAGAGGCATCCGATTAGAGTCCAAACGGAGGCTACAGAGACGCCCGGAATGCCGCAATTGCTGTGAACGTAGCGGCGAGAGAAGGAGAAGCTGCGTGGGTACCATTGAGTTCCACTCGACGCGGCAGTGAGTCTTCTTGCGCACCACCGGGTAGCGCTCCAGCATGCGCCGGAACTCGCCTTCGTCCATCTTTGCTGCGGTTGTCGACCCAGATTTGGTGCGGGAATCTTGGAGCTGAATTTGGCTACTGTGATTGGTGGGAAAAAGGAACAAGTCTCTGGATTGGTAGAAAATGAGGCACATGGCTCGAAAGAGCTTCGGAGGAAAAAACTTGTGGGAGGAGTCACATTCAGTCTGATGTTTTAGATGTAGGCAGCATTGAAAGTCATACTCCAAAACAAGGTGTCATATTTCTATTCTGGTGCACGGTTAATTCCATATTTCGTCTGAATGACTCATATTGACACCCGCATTTGTCACTTCGACACTTAGGGTTCACGCTGCCACCCTTACCCCCGATAACGCAAACGCGACGAGAAACACGCGGCCTGCTGATTGGCAGAAACCCTCGCCGTCTCAGATTCACATTCATCGCCTGGGTTACACTCGAGGGGTACACTTCGCAAACGGCGCCATCTCCAGCCACTCCACTCCCATTTCCGCCATGTCGTCGCTAGCTGCCACCTCCGTCCCCGAAGCGCCCAAGGCGGACGACCGTCTGCTGTTCGCCGTGCCTAAGAAGGGGCGACTGCACGACAAGATCCTCAAGTTGCTGCAGGGCGCCGGGCTCAGCTACCACCGCGTACGTGTGTGGCACTCTTCCCTCCCTTATCTCCGTCCCATATCTAACGTTCTACCCCCTCTTGCAGCCGAACCGCGTGGACATCGCGCTCTGCTCGAGTCTTCCGGTGACGCTAGTGTTCCTGCCGGCCTCGGACATTGCCACATACGTGGGGGAAGGTAACCTGGACATCGGGATCACCGGCCAAGACATCGTGGCCGAATCGAAGACCTCCGTCGTGGAGCTCATGCGGTTGGGCTTCGGCAAGTGCGCATTGGGTGTCCAGACGCCGGTGAAGGATGCGATCACGTCGCCTGCGCAGCTGGCGGGGAAGCGCATCGTCACGTCGTTCCCGGAGGTAACGCGCGAGTACTTCAAGCAGTTTGAGGCGGAAGGTAGCGCTCCAACGAAGATCAAGTACGTGTCGGGGTCCGTGGAAGCGGCGTGTTCGCTGGGGCTTGCCGACGGCATTGTGGACCTCGTGGAGACCGGCACGACCATGAAGGCGGCTGGCTTGGAGCTCATCTCCACCATCTTAAGTACGGAAGCGGTGCTGGTGGCTAATCCGCAGTCGAAGCACCAGGAATTGATCCACAAGGTGCACCAGCGTATCCTGGGGTACATCACGGCCACGAAGTACCGCATGGTCACGTACAACGTGGACGATGAGAAGCTGGATGCAGCCACCAAGATCACGCCTGGCCGTCGATCCCCCACCATCAACACGCTCGTGGGCGGAGGCTACGCCGTCTCGGCGATGGTGGAGGTGGGCGACGTGTCCGACGTCATGGACCAGCTCCACGACGTGGGCGCCACGGACATCATGATCGTCAACATCGAGAACTGCCGCGCCTAAGCTTGCGGTCTCGAGCACCCGGTCTGCTAGTCAGTCAGTAGAGGGCCAGGCCGCGCCAATCAATGCAAACACATAGTCGTTCGACCTTCCTGGCCGTTTAATGTCGTTTAATGTCGCTTTAGCAGCGCAGGAAGCCTAGAGATTGACCCTTAGTGAGGGTTGGAATGGCCCGGATATGCGTTTTGGCGGCGGTGGCGGCAATGGGAGCTCCCTCTGCGGTTGGTTGACGCTGGTAGTGACAGTGTTGGCCCTCGTCTGGTGCGTGGAGTACGCTCCGAGACTCGGACGAGGCTTCGTCGCCTTCTGCTGCGTCGTAGAAGCTCTGCAACCAGAGCTGAAGCTGCTTCTCTCACCGTTTCGAGGATCCTCTCGAGCCGCTGGCTTGCTGCCAGTAGGTGAGTCCAAGGCCCAGTCGCTCAGAGCGAAGCTGAGTCCAGCGCCATAGCGTTGCCGCCTTCCGGACTGCTCTCTTCGTTGCCAATTGGCCTCCACTTGTCGTCTCAACGCCGGCGACAGGCCTGACGGGTCCTCGTCCTTCCCTTCTTCAGCCCCCAGCTTCGCTGCTAGAGAGGGCGGTGAGCTCTTGCTGTTGTTGTCGTTGGTCCAACTCGTTTCGTTGTGGCGCCATTGGCGATTGTTATCAACTGGCAGCACCGCTGGCCGCTCCATCACGAAGCAGTTTCTCCTCGTAGCCGCTAGAAGCTGCTGTTGGTCACGTCGTTGCTGGGTGAAGCGGCCTCGAGCGCTCTCCAATTGGCGGACCTGGGCGTGGAGTCTGCGTTCCCGAGCCTCCAGCTCGCTCTTCCCACGGTGTAAAGCCTGTTCTCGAGCGTGGAAAGACGTGTCCACGTCCTGAACGACGTCTGCTTGTTGCGCTACTAGTTGCTCCCTCGCCAGCAGCTCCCGAGTCCCAGCATCCAGCTTCTCAGCCAAGGCCACAACGCTCTGAACCCGCTCTTCCATCCTTGCTTCGGCCTGTTGCACCTCTCTTCTCGTGGCTTCCAGCGTCTGAAACTCGTCTTCGTGAGCCTCCAACTCGCTCTCCAGGTCTCTTTGATCCTTCCGCAGCTCCCTCCAGCCATCTTCAAGCGTTAAACGCGACGTCCGAAGCTGTTCCTGCTCCCGTTCGATCTCCAACGCCGTCTGTTCCCGGAACGCTGCGAAGTCCGCTCGAGCTTCATACAGTGCGCGTTCGTCCCGCTCCAGCTGCAGTCGACGCGTGGCCAGTCTCGCCTCGCCCACTCTCGCGTCTTGCCTCGCTTCGGCCAGTTGCTGACCCATATGGGCCGCGTGGGCCGCCTCCTGGTCTCGGAGAGCCGTGCTTTGAGCTTGGAGATGCGCACTTAGCGCGTCCAGCCGCTGCTGTTCCTGCCGCAAGCGCTCCTTGTCTTCCAGCGCGCCTTGGCGAGCACTCCGAGCGCCAGATTCCAGTTCTCGGAGCAGTTCTGTGAGTTTCACTCGCTCTTGTTCGGCCTGTTGAGCTGCGCGCTTCGAGCTGCCTTCCAGAGACGCGATGACGCGCAATCGCGCCTCGTCTTCGGCTGCCACGCGCGCGGCCGAGTGCTCCGCGCCTCCGTCCGCCTCCTGAACCTGCTGTGAGAGCGTGAGTCGAGCTAACGCCCGCTGCAATTGTGCCGTCAGAGCCTCAAGCGCACGCTTCTCCCGATGGCGTTCGAACTGCTCGGCATCGTCCCGTTCCGCCGTGTTTCGAGCCAAGGCCAGTTCAGCGTCTTGAGCGGCTCGTTTGGAGCGCGAGAGCTCCTCCCGAAGGCCACGAAGCTCGGATTGCAACAGCTCGACGTGTTGTTGATGGCCTGCAATGGCGTCGGAACTGACGGCAGCTTGCTGCTCGGCCTGGAGCTTTTCACGCTGAGCAATGGTGAGTTGTTGAGTCAACTGAGCATTGGAGGAAACGCGTGCCTCCAGCTGCTGCGAGAGATGGAGGGCGGATCCCGTCTGAGTCTCCAGCTGAAACATAAGAGCGTCGATCTGGAGCTGAAGCCGCCCTCGCTCAATACTGAAGGTGGCGGTGAGCTCGGCTTCACGTTGCGAGCAAGTGCAAGTCGACTCCTTGATTGTCTCCAGCGTGCTCTGCTCGCGTTTCGCCGTCGACTCCACAGCCTTGAGATTCACCTTCGCCTCCCGTTTGGTCGCCGGGCCGGGCGAAGAAGTCTCGACGGTGGAAAGAGCAGACGGAACGGAAGCAGGAGAGGAAGACGCGGTAGCAGCAGGTGCCTGTTCCTCGATAGTGGCCTCGCCCTCCTCCCCCTCGAAGGAGAGCGAGTACGAGTTTCGTCGCTGTGGACTGTTCTGAAGACTGCGACTGGTAGGTGACGCTGCTGGCGACGAAGGCAGCAATTCCTCCAGTAAACTGTCCTTGGACTGCTCGAAGTCGCTCTCTCGGATGGCCAACGCTCCCGTGCTCAACGACAGCGACCGCGCTCGCCCCGGTGAAGTTGCTGGAGCCTCCGGGCTCGAGGAAGCCACTGCTTCAGCAGCGGGTTCTGGGACATTCGATGGAAGCGAAGATGTCGGCTTTGGTGGTGAACTTGAGGGCGAGACGGCGGTCTTGAAAGGGTCTTCGACGTCCTCGGTCTGCTTCTCAGGCGACGTGAGACTGTTGGAAGATTTGCTGCGTCTTCGCGCTACTAAAGGCTCTCGGGGTTTCGGAGGCGACAAGTCCCCGAGCAGATCCATCAGTAGACTGTCTCGGGCACTGGCGCCAGCAGTGGTAGCCCCAGGGGATGGCGACGTCGCTGGAGCCTCGAAAGAATCGACGAGTCGCCCCTGGAGCGGTTGCAACGCCACTCTCTCTACAACGACAGCCTCCGAATTCAGCTCCTCCTGCTCTATGGGCATCGCAAGACTCTCGCTCTTGGAGGTGACTGGAGCTGCAAACAGCTCTGCCAATAGCGTTTCCTGCTGCCTCGCTGGATCTACAGCGACCGGCAGCACCGTCGAAGTCGCCCCAGGCTTCGTCTTCGCTTCCCTGTCATCGATTTCTGGGTCACGTTTCAAATGCAACTCCGTATCTTCCTGCTGACGACGGCCACTACGAGTGGCATCGCCGCGCCTTGTTTCCACGGAGAAGAGATCTGCCAGTAGATCGTCTTTCGCTGAGAAGTTGGAGCCAACAGGAGCTGCAGGATGCACAGGAGAACTCGACGCTTCTTCTCGAGTACTTGGAGCCTCCAAGACCTCGCTCAAGTCCGAGTTATCTTGTTGTCTCCTCGTCTCACTCTCTTCAACTGGAGCTTCTCTCTTTGCTGACAAGGCGAAGGGGTCTTCCAGAACAGCGGTTCTTCGGCTACTAGTGCCACCAAAGAGCGAATCGAGGGCGGAAGTCGAGACAGAAGGAGGACCTCCAAAGCCGAAAGGGTCTAGAGCCCCACTGCTCAGCTGTCTTCTGCCTCCTCGACGTTCCTGCATCGAAGCTGACCTTGAGGTCAAGAACGAGGAATCACCTGGATCTCCACCTACTTCCGTCGCGTCTTGAAAGAAAGAGCTCGAGAGGCCTCCCGTACCAGGTTCCTCAGCCTTCGAAGCAGCCTCGGCCTCGCCCCGCCCAGGTTTCTTCGCCCCTCGTTCGGTCGGTGTATAGCCCGCTTCATCATCGAACGTGGCCATTGAGACGCTGCCTTGCTCTTGCTCCGCCGTCTCCGTTGGCTCTGGCGATAGTGGAGGAGGTCCGGACGACTCGGAGACGCCCGTGTGGTCCACGCCTCCGCCACTGTCAAGCCCCAGCATCTTGGCGAACTCGTCGTCCAATCCCAAACCGACCTTCCTCCCGCCGTTCTTCCTCCTTTCTGCTGCCAGCTCCAGATCTGCCGCACTGTCCCAGGTCTTCGACGGAGGTGTCCAGTCATCCACACCGTCATCGTCATCGAAGGCGCTCGGTTTCTTGGCTTTCGTCTTGCTCTTGCTCTTGCTCTTGCTACTGGAGCTCTTCGTCTTGTCTTTGGCCTTCTTCTTGGACTTCTTGGCAGTTGAAGGCGACGTCTCCTCGTTCTTGGCTTTGTCTTTGCTGCTCTTGCCTTTGCTTCTGGTTCCTGCAGACCCGGCATCGTCTAACAGTAGATCACCCACGTCGAAGTCCGACATGTCCACGTCGCCCTTGTCTCGCGCTCCGGTGATGGAGATGAGGCCTCCGGTGAGGTCACTCGCTGCGCCTCGTCTCGACTTCCCACCTTCATTGAGACTGGAAGCTCCACTGCCGCCAATGGGGATGAGGGTGTCCAAGGGCATCGCGAACAAGCTGGCAGTGCCTCAAGACTCAGCTCCAGTTCGTCTCCACCCCCTTGAACAAGTGAAGACGGCTGCCAAATGCATCAGCCATCGATCGTTTCACCCTTTCCTTGCTCTTCAGACCTCGCAGAAGAGAAGGAATACCAAGGATAACCAACCACCTGCATGGGAAGCGCGCTCGGGTCTGTCGGCAGGTGATTCCCATAGTATAAATAGCGCTCGCTGGCATTGGCGACCGTCTCATTTTCACAAGGCAACGACTACAGAAACCTCCAGCCTCAGGTTTATGACTCATGGTCCTGTCAGCTCGAGGCGTGATGGCTCAGACGACGCTCCTGTGTTTCGACGCGTTGCTGGGTGTCTATTGCCTCGCCGTGGTTCTGCTCGAAGCGCTCCAGCCCTGCTCTTCCTCATCGCTGCTCTCGACCGACCCCAGCGCTCACACAACCGCCAAAACGTGCAGTACCTCGTCGCTGGAGCTGTTCACACTCTCCTTCCATCTGGCGTTCGCGGCTTTGGCGTTCGCAGGCGCATGCGTGACGTTCATTGGCCATCTCGTGCTGGTGCGAGTCACTCGAGGGATGCTGGTGCTCTTCGCTGCATTCTACGTGGGGCTGGCGATCTGGGAGCTCACGGTGCTGCATAGGTCTCCGCTTATCCCGCCGCTGGAGCTGACGGTCGCGCTCTTGACGCTGGTTATCGGATGGCCTAGCGGGCTCATCTTCGAGCGAGAGCTCCGTTGTGACCGCCAAGTGCTGCCCAACGGCTTTGACAGTGTGCTTCTGACCGCGACGTCATCTGTCAATAGTAACGGACGCTCAAGAGACCGGCAAGCGGCTCCAGATCGCGGAACGCGACTGGCTTGGTGATGTTTCACTAATGCATCGTTGACGTTTTGCGCAACACGTATCTGAGGCTAGCGGCGTGCTGTGGGGCCCGGAGACGCCTCAAAAGAGAGCTGAGCCCCTTGACAGTGTTGTGGTGGGGGTCATAAATGCCGCGACCTCCCGGAAAGCACCGCCAACAGGGTGGGAAGAAGGCTAATGGGCTAATGGCGTCCCAAGAGAGAGCCATCGGTTGCGCCGAGTTGCATACCTGCACTCTTCGCCCTGCTGGTCACTCATCATTCATTCCTCCGTGCGTCATCAAGACCTGATTATGGAATCGATTGCCACAATCTCGACGAAACCGGGGTGCTTTGCGGTCCGGTTTTGGCGAACTGTCTGTCGCAGCCAATCAGTGACGAGGACCGGCAGTTGTCAAACGTCAACTTGGCCGATGCGTCATCACAATGTGCCGAATAGAAGCCCCAGTTGCCCTAATTTACGCGCCAAGCGCCTATTTCAGGCTCGCAATAGGGCTGCGGGACGTCCTCTGTCCCCCTTTCCCCTATTCGCTTACGAACCACTCCAATTAGCGGATCCGCGACACTCATAGCGCAGGACTCTTTGAATTGATACCTGCAGAAACATGATATCCTCGCACATGGTGTGCTTTGCATGGGCTCGAGCTGCAGAGGACCATGCTGCGCTTGCATTCCGCTCCAGCGCCGCCAATCTCTCTCAGCTCCACTGTTGCAACGGACGAAGTGCTCCGGCGTGCACCCCTTGCGGTGTGCCTGGGTCGCCTCTCCCATCCACCTCCTCACGGGATTTGAATGGTTGGCACGCATCCTCAAAGGTCACGACGATGTCGCAGCAGCAGTCGCGTCGACGCAAAGTGCTTTGAGCTGACGGATAGCGCAACGAAGACACGCAGCCCGAGTGCTTATTTGCCAGTCTATTTCTGCCAGATACTGTGATACCTCGGAATGATACACAACACATCCGAATCTCCAATTTGAACAGCGATACCTTTGCACTGCACCACGTCGTTCATGCCCGAGCGAGACCTCGTCGCGGAACCAGTGTCGCAAGCTGCAGAGCTTCACCAAGTCCACACGGAGTCGGCCTCTCCCAAGCAAGGAATGACTGGCTTGAAGGGTCCTCCCTCGAGAAGTCAGTCCGGATCCCATAGATAACCGTCGGAGCCAACGCAACCGCCTTCGAAATCAGATACCCCGCCGAAGCCGATGTCTCTCCCTTCCGCCCGACGCTCGCGCGGAAACCCAACGCGGCCCCCGCAGTTCAGCCCTTCGTCGTTCGGCCTCGGAGATTGCGTGGCTTGGCTCGGGCGCATCTCGTCGTGCTTGAGTTTCGCCCCGTCCTGCTCACTCCCCAATCGGCCAGGCGGCAACCAGGCGGCCGTCCAATTCAGTAGCAGACAGCGGAACCGCCTCCGAGACGTGCTCGGCATTCTGGGCGCATAGAATAGAGCCCTCGCACCCAAAATGACGCAAATCCAGAAGCAGAAGAAGGCGACGAAGGCCGCGGCCGACAGCGCGGCCTACAAGCGCGTGCCGCCCGTGGGCGCCGAGGCGCCGGGTCTCACGTGTCTGGGCGACCACGTGACCACGGAGTTCGTGGCGGAGACGGCGCTGCCGACGGCGGGAGGCACGTTCCGCGTGCGCGCGTACCGCTCCGTGGGCTCCTTGCGCGAGAGCGAGCCCATCGCCATGATCTCCGGAGACGTGCGGGGCCAGCGGGACGTG
>MBAC02008354.1:0-10530 GCA_001712635.2 Nothophytophthora sp. Chile5
TCTTCTTCTCCGTCATCTTCCAGCAGCACATCGCCGCCTGGACCTTCAGCTTCGGCTCGCACTACCGCCAGCCCATCTGGCGCAACTACCTGCTGGTGGCTTTCTTCGTGGTGCTCACGGTCTTCGACCTGTATCTGCTGCTGGGCGAGCCGAGTCCAGTGACCGACCAGTTCCGCATCTCCAGCAGCACCAACGTCATCGGCTTGCCGGACGTACCCATGCCCATGAGCTTCCGTCTCAAGTACTTCGGCCTCATCCTGGGCAACGCGGCCACCAACATCCTCTTCGAGTACCTGGTGGTGCTCGGCCCCGTGCGCTCGTACTTCCGTCACAAGTACCACACGGACGTGCTCCCCATGCGGAAGTAGAGGGTCGGCAAGTAGCGTCGTATGCATGTGTCGGCCTCCTCCTCATGTAGCAGACGGTGGCAACAGGTAGCAAAGGAGCGGCGGGCTTATAAACGCAACGTTGTGTCTGTACTCTGTCGTCTTCTTGCCTCGTTCTTCTTCACTGAGCCAGACAACCACTCACCTTCTTCTTCAACTCGCGCACTCCTCCACGTCCATGCGGCGGCAGAGCTCGTGCAAGAACGAGCGCGTCCACTTGTGGCTCTTCCCGCGAGAGCACACGTAGTCGCTCAGCGTCTCTTCCCGCTGGGTCAGCGGCTGCAGTAGCTCTCGGAACGCTGGCTCCACCATCACTGGCTGGTGCTTTGCCAACATCGTCTCGCCATTGTAGAGTTGACAGGCCACCGTCGACAGCAGAGGCAAGCGCTCGTGAAGGCGAGAGCCAAGAGCGAGGTACACGTCGCGGAACAGGATGCCCGCTCCAATCCGATCGACGGCCTCGCACGCGAACGGAAGATTCACGAACCGGAAGCTGCCACTGGACGTCGCGCCACCGCAGTTCGCCCACAGCAAGCCCAAGATGTGGTCGGCTTCGCACTCAGACGCCAACAAGATCTGGCCATTGTCGAAGGCCAGCAGCACGTCGATCGCGCGAAGGAACTCATTCAGAGCATCGCTCGCTCGCGCCACAATCGTCGACAAGAAGTTCTGTGTCCCGAAAACGTGTGCTGCGTCCCAATCCAGCCCCGCCATCTCGTCGGGACTGACTGCCTTGCGAATGAAGCTCTTCATGTCGACCACACACACAACACTCTCCAAGTCTTGGACGGACTGAGCTCGTAGGACTCTGCTGTAGTCCCATGGCTTCTCTCTCGCCGGCGAGCACTTCGCCACTTCCAGCTCGCGCTCCTGTTGGACCTCCTCCTCCAGCTGCAGCTCGCGCTCGCACTCGTCTGTGTGCGACGTCACACACACCTCGTCATCTAAGCCGTAGGTCAGTCCTCGGCGGCAGATGGCGGAGACTAGCGCGTCATCGAACTGCGCGTTGGAGTCGCCAAAGAACGCGACCGCCTTCGACTGGATGACACGTGCGATCTTCTCCGCTTGGTGGTTCGCTCCGTACAGCGTCTCCAGCGACCAATCCTCCGTCACCAACTCCGCTCCTCCGTCGAGTCGCGTCCGGCGGAAATGGAGACCATTGCCAGCCCACTCCATCAATCCACGAACAGCCTCCGCTTGCGTGTTCTGCATGACCCAATCGAGCACATCCAGGGCTGACAGCCTCGAAAACCACCACCGCTTGCTGGACTGCAGGACGCTCTGGGCAACCTCGTCGAAACTGGCCATCCAGAGCGTTTGGTGGCAGCCCAACTGCCGCATCCGCCCCGCTCCCTGCATCAACTTGTCCTTCGTCAGTCTTGGCCCCAGCGTCAACACTGCAGCAGCATCCGTAGGCAACTTCATGTCGGAGCCTCGGGACCGAGCTTCGTCGAAGATCACGAACGTGTCCTTCTCCAGCATCGTCGCGCTTTTCAACGGCATCACGACGCGTCGAGCCTTCTCCGCAACCATCCAGCAGTTCCACTGCGTTCGACTGTCGTAGTACGTGACACCCGCAAAGACCAAGTCGCTCTGCCGCAGAAGGAACTCAGCCGCTTCGTGGTTCATCACCCCAGCGAGCAGTGCGCCAGTGTCAATGAGTGCTTGAGCTCGCTTGTCCACTGCGAATCGAAGCACACTTTGCCATGGGATTGGGAAGTGGCGAGTAGGTCGCACCACCTCGTAGCTCTTCGTCACCTGCAGGATGCGATGGATCATCTTGCCGTTCGTCCCGAGCAACGACGGCTCCTCTGGCTCACGCTGGGCCACCGAAAGCGGCAGCAAGCGATGGTTGTCGTTCGTGCCCGAGAACCCGACGATCTGGTCCCCCGCTGCCAGATTCCACGCCGTCCGAGACAGACGATGCGGGTATTGCTGCGTGTCCTTGGGGAACACGGACGTGTTCAGGTGGAAGTTGATCGCTCCCATACAGAACTTGTAGACTCGACAGAGCAGTTCGAACTGCCGCGAGTCAGCAAGACTGACGTGGCGCACATCGCACAGAGTCTGGCGCTCTTCTTCCGTCAGTCCGCCACTCACGCTGGCGAACCATTGCTCGTACTCTCGATCCTGCTCCGACAAATTCAAGCGCAGTAGCATCCGGAAGGCACTCCGCACTTCCTCGCTGGTGAGACCACCATGGTAGTAGCTCAGTAGTGTGAGCACGATGCAGACGTCCGGGTGGCTGAACTCCGAGCGCTCCGAGGGGACGTCTGCCGCTCGAAAGGGGATGGCGATTTTTTTCTGTCGAGTGCCTGGAGCTGGCAGGCCGAAGTCGACTCGGTAGCGCTTCTCCAAGCAATGCTCCAGGACGCCGAACGCCACCAGCCCTCTCAACGCCAGTAACTTCCTCACATACGGAGTGAACTTGGTTTCAAGGCCTTGCAGCGCGTCTTCCAGACTCACACTTGGGTCGGTAATGGCCGCGACGAGTTGCCGTCGAGCATCTCCGTCCCGGAAAGTTCTCATCCACAGCAGCTCGAAGGCTTCGCTGTCGATCACATCCTGCACCAACGCTTCCTTCAGCTGCCTTCGTCGCGCTTCTGTGCTTGCCGAAACCGCACTCAGGCGAACGCCGTTGAACGCACCCAAGCGCTTCTTGTAGTCTGGCGAGGCACAGGACACGTTCGGGGCCCGAAGCACCTTGGCAACGCGGGAGTCCGCCTTGCTGGCCACCGCCCCCAGCAGCGCTTCGGCTGCTTTCCATCGCTCGACGCCACTGCAAAGACTCGCAGGCGCCCCCACCGCATACACCAAATGGTATTTGTGGTGAAGAAGCGCGTCACACTCGTCCAGTACGTCAATGTACTTGTCGTTCTCAAGGATGGTATCCAATGCAGCCAACATCTCGTCAGATTCCGCTTCGGACGAATCGCCAAGCTCAAGACGCTTGAGTTCCAGAGACATGCGATGCTCGGGAGGCACCACTTGAACGCCACCGAACAGCTTCATCTCCTCCAGAGTGTCGTGCATGATCTCAAGTCCACGAACACCCAACTTCACCTGCCGGTGGAACGGCTGCTCGAAGATGTCCAGTCTGGCGTTGGACGCGGATAGAAAGCGGTGCATGAACTGCCGAGCTTCACTCAGCAACGGTCCCAGGAAATGCGCTCGCACGATTCGTCGACAGCGGCTGCGGGTGAAGTGGAGGAACAGCATGGGCAAGATGACGCGGGTCTTGCCTCTTCCCATGTTGAGCTGGCAGACTGTTCCCGGTTGCTCGATGAGGTGCCTCGCTATCACAAACTGTTCGTGACGGATCTGGAGTCTCCCTTCCACCTCGAACGCCAGCCAGTAGGGGAACTCCGTCGATTGCCACTGACGGACGTTGCTCAACTCGTCCACCAACTGCGAGATTGACGCCTCCGGACCGCTCTTCACCTTCCACACGAGTCTCTCCATTTTGTCCTCCAGCACGCAAAGCTCCATGAATCGAAGAACCGCCACCTTGAATTGCTTCCGGTCTCCGACACTCAATTTAGGCATCAACGTGTGCAGCGTGTCGTCATCGAAGGAGCAGCTCACCAGGTCGCTCACTGTCAATGTTGGCACGTAGTTGATCAGCGCAAGCAAGCGATCGCCCTTGCTGGCCGTTGCCTTGTCGAAGCACGAGCTCAGATACGTTTCCATCGCTCGCCGATGGTGACCAACATCGGCCAGCAGAGTTATGAAGGCCCCGAGCAGCGTTGATAGCGGGGCGTTCAGCGCCACATCTGCTTGTGAATGGAAGCTTTCCCAGCTGACTCGCAGCTCCATTAGCATGTCCTTACTCATCACGGACTCGCAGTCGTCCTGGCGCAACGGCAGCGGCGGCATCTTCGCTGCTGGGGAGTTGCTGCAGCTGAGAAAAAGCGCCAGCTGCGTTTCAACGGCCTTGCTGTATCTTGCGCTGACTGGGATCGGGTCCAACGTCACTCTCTCCATGGCTGCGATGCAGATTGGAGCGTGCGTCACGTGCCCAAGAGCAAGACGCTCTTCCGTTTTGCGAAACTGGGAGCGAAGCGGATTTCGCTGGATCTCCTTCCCACACATCTCGTGGTACTCGGTGTTCTCGTGTGTGCTGCTCATGGCCCTGCTGGTCTTCACCTGTTGCCCAAACAGAAACGCCAGTCGCTCAGCTTTTGACAGTAGCGCCACAGCCAAGAGCTTCACTGCTGGCTCACGATAACTCAGCCTGCATACGTTCTGCAGTAGAGCAGTCTCCGACGCCGGGAACGGACGACTCGAGCAGCACGAACGTAGAACTTGCAAGGCTGCTTCCGCGCCAGTCATCTGCAGTCTCCTGCTGGGCACGTTGGTGCCAGCACGTGTGTAGATCGCAGCCAGTTGCAGTCGCGCACAGATCGTCGCCGCTTGAAACACTCGCAGGCGACGATGCTCTTCATAGCAAGCGGTGGAGATGTTGCCATCCGCTTCGTGAGATACTTCAACGTCCACCATTGCTCCAGAGCTCTCCTTCACAACTCCCATCGGCATGATCACACGGAGCTCAGACGCTGACGTATCGAATGCGTTTCGCAGCTTCAACACCAGGTACCGACTGAACCGGGGTAGGAAATCGTCGAATTGCTGGTTCGGAGCCAAAACGTAGCCTCTGTGCTCCATCGACTCCAGCTGCAAGTCAGCGTCCAGCTGGAATGTCAACTTGAATCGCGGTAGTTCAATCTTCAGAACGCCTTGCGGAGATCGTAATGAGTGGAAGAACTGCTTCGACTCGAACTTCGTCAATACATCCAGCACTTTCAGCAGCGGCTGCTCCAGTCGAACGAACGAGTCGTACTGCTGGAGAGAGTCCAGAATGTCCTGGTATGGACGCTCCATGTCACTCAACGGCACTTTGAAGCACCGCAAGACGCCAGATTTGTCGAAGGTGGCAACGAAGAAGACGCGTCGCTGATTCGCCACGGTCGGTCGAAGGAGCACACAATCTCTCTCCACCCAGTACCAGTGCGAATACAGCTCCCTCAATCGAGCTGGGAACACCTTACCGAATGTTCCAATCCACTCGAGAGAACACAACTGCAGTGTCATTTTGACCGCACCATTACCATCCACACCGAGCTCTTGCACGAACAAATCGCCGCCATCCAACAGCGCAAAGTCGTAGTAGCGATCATAAAATGCGCGCACCGTCCGCAACACGCCGTTGGTGGAGGTCGCCTCGAAGTTGGAAAGCCCAAACAGCATCTTGAACCGTTCGTGGTCACGGATGTCAGATGGGAGACCTCCAGGAGCATTGCCATTCGCCAACACACTTCCGGTAAAGAGATTGATGGCGTAGTGGGTCTCAGTTGGCTGGTCAAACGCTTCAACGCAGTTCCCGAATTGCGCACTGGCCGATGTCACGTCCGTGAATCGGTTCCACTTCAGTCGGGACGGACCTGTTCGATACACCAGACGAACCAAGGAAGTGAGCAGCTTGTCACCGCCTCGTTCTAGTGCGAAGTCGATCACTGTCGAAATTCGCCGCGTCATCACTTCGTCGATTCTGCTCTGGATTCGCAGCAACTCGCTACTGGACTGACGGTTGATACTGGCACAGAGAAACGAGGTGCGGAACAGCACCAGCAGTTCGCAGACGTCTCGAGCGACAGCGTCGTCCCATGGGCCCAGCGTGTAGCTCAGCAGCGCAAAGCCGTACAACACGCTCTCCTTCGCTCGGATCTCAGCAATCCGACTGGCTGACGACTCCTTCGCGCACTCCAACAGCGCATCCTCCGCCCAACGTCGTGTCATTCGCGCAAACGCCTTCACGATAGTGTTCGCTTCGCCTGTAAACTGATGCAGATACCCTGCCACCTCGCTGAGAAGTGGGACGCTTTGAAACTCTCGCGGAGTTTGCTCAAGCTTGCTTGCCACACTGCGAAGTATCGCGCAAAAGGTGTTCAACCCGCCGACCATGTCGAGCATGTCTGTCTTCCAGAGCAGTCGTGCGTCGTCGTCAGCGGTGATCTCGCCCACCTGATACAGCGACTGGCGGACGATAGTCTCCATACTCGGATGGGACCACGGCAGAGTGTCATCCAGCAACGCTGCCAGCAACTTCCGGTACTGCTGGTTTGGAAATGCCCGCAGTGTCCCCAAGGCAATGAACGACACTTTCTCGAAGGTCTCAGGCTGTTGGGAGAAGCTCGCATATACCAAATTCCCTCGCGTGTCTCCACCAGTGTACGAGTTCATCCATTGGAGCTGGCGAAAATCTCCAGACAGCTTCTCCGTGTAGCTCTCGAGAACACTCTCCGGCAAAGCAGCAAACGGATTCACATTGACGCCCGACGCGTCCTTCCACGAAAGCGCAGAACCGTGGAACGTGGGATTCCAAACACACTGCGCCTCATACTGCGTAACGCTTGACAGCTCACCGACAGTTTTGGGGCCATATAGTCTTGGGAGGTGGTAGGGACTGGGACTCATCGTAAACACCTTCGATTGCCGCGGAAAGGTGGTCGACTGCGCATATTGGCTGTAGTGCTGCAGCCACGTGGTGGAGCTGATGCTTGGCATCGCCCTCATTTCGGCCGTTGGTCCGGATGGTGCAAGTGCTCGCTGAGCTGCCAGACACAAATCACCCAGAATCTCGATATCACGTGGCATGGTTAGAAAGAAGATGACCTGAAGAGCCTCTGCTTTCTGTGGTGGAAGCGGCTTCACCAAGTAGTTCGGCATCGCGATTGTTCTCTGGAGTGCTGCTTCCGTTTGTGAAATCGATCGATTCGTCGATCGGATGCAGGCCCTGTACCGTCGCGTCACAGAGTTGCCAATATTATTCCGCCGGTATCCTCCTATGGCACGACGTGCATTTTCCTCCAAGGTAAGGCGTGCCACTTCTGCCGCGAGACTCCTCTCGGTTTCCTGCAGCTCTTGGTTCAGACGGTCAATCTCGACTCGCAGGTCAGCAGCCTCCCTTTTCTTTTGCACAATCGTGCTCCACATCGTCTGCAGATATCCATTCCACGCACTGACTTCTTGGTCGTAAAAGGCAGTCATTGCAGCATCGTTGCCACTAAACGTTCTCGCAAAGTCCAGCGTTGGTTGTTGGTTACTCAAGTGGAAGAGCGGGGGTCCTCCAACCGTTTCTTCCCATCGACGGATATACCGGGCAACTCGCTGAAGTGCTTGAATGGCAGCCTTATCGCTGGCAACAGCCACCTTCAGGTCTTGCCACCTGACAGCAATTCCATACTTGGCGCACAGAGGCACTGACTCGATGCACGTCTGATGGACGAGACAGAACGCGATCCACAGCACCAGAAGCTCCCGACTGCGCTGCTCCACATCCAGGATTGACGTCAATCGAGGAAGCTGACGCCACTGTCGAGCCGTCCGCTGGTACACTGTGACAAGCGAGCGCATGCCTTCCGGGCAGATCGATTCCGCATCACCTCGATCCGCATTCAGACGTAGAGAGCTCGAAAACATGAACGTCTCCACTGTCCGCAGTATCAGGATGGTCTTATATGCCGCAGGCGCAGTGTTGTTGACGAGTTTCTCCCACTCCAGCAGCTCTGCGACGCTACACGAAGCTCCATCCAAGAACTGACACCCTTCCAAATTGGCCCAAGCTCGATCACGGATGTTCTCATAGCTTTCCCCCATTTTCCGGCCGTCCACTGTCCCCGGTGAATCCAATTTGAAGCTGCCACTGAGTTGTTTGAGCTCCTCCATCGCCGAATGCTCGGGCAAAACGTATTGCTTCGCCACCTTCCCGTTCAGAACGTCCACGAATCCGTCAATTTTCAATCGCAATACGGCGCACTGATCATGCAGCGTCCCAGCGTCGTAGCCGTCGTCCAGAAGCTCAATGACGTGGCGGACAATCACTTCCAGCATGCAGAACTGGTCGTCCACCAGCGCACAACCATCACTCACACTGCCGTCGCGTTGGATCAGACCCGAGGCCTCGTGCACAGTCAATTCGAGCAGACTCAGTTCGAACATGGCCATCGTCTTGCGGAACAAGCCCCGGCCGCAGCAGAGGCTCTGGGCAATTGCGGCCTGAACCAGCGGCCAGCAAGTGTCTCGAGGACGGCCACCCGTATGCTGTCCCACATCCGTCGTGCCTCCTTGCGGAGTGAGTAGCGTTTGATCACATGCTCCACCGAGCACCGAACCGACCGCTCGACGCACCACCGCTGCCACGAACTGCGGCGTCTTCTGATGACCCAACTCGTTTGCCGCCGCGCTGCGTTGCGAGCCTGTGCGGCTCTGTGCTTCCGCGAGCTCCCGATTGAACGCAACCACGAAATTCGACTGCAACGTCGGATCCAAGTCAGCACAGTGCGCCACTCTATGCGTTTTCTTGGGCACGGCGCTGTGGATGCACTCCCCACTGGGCAAGAAGTGCAGGGTGCGTTCCCACCCGTCGACGAACAGCAATTCGAGCTTCACCACAGCTGCACTGGGCATATTCCGCTGCAAAACGCAGCCGTACATGGGCAGCCACGGGCCATACCACACGTCGCCTCGCTTGCGCTTCTGATCTCCAGGCGCCAGACGTCGACACACTTGCTGCAGCACTTCAAGTTCATGCTTAGCGAACACGGAAGCAGGGACGACTCGGTCGTCAGCAAGGGGTTCACAACGGACACACGCGAGCTCAGCGACCTCCACCGCCTCCAGAGACTCCACGAAAGCAGCAAAGCGCTCAATGAGAGCAGTGCACATCGCCACATCCTGGCGGTCACTTGGCGCCTTGTGCTTGAAGCGGAAGACTGCGTTCAGCAGCTCCGCCTCCTCCATATAGATTCTCTCCGAACTGCGCTTCGATGCAAACTTCTTCTTCCTTCCCGACTTCGTTTGCAAAACTGAGCGAGCGAATGAGGGCAACGTTTTAAGTATGAGCTGGGACCAACCACCCCACTCTGTCTCCTCCGCCCTTGTGGTGTGTCGCCCCTCTTCCCGTTTCTTTCTCACGCATGTTGACCCTGAAAAGCACTCTCCAGGAGACAACCACATTCTTACGAAGTCAGCTAGCCGGGCTGCGTACTCGCTCTCGCACCAGCGGATGAAGAGAAAACTACGCGTAGTTCTGCTTTACCTCCTTGGCGACCTCTGCTTCTTCGATTTTCTGCAACTTTGACACTGGGGCGATAGCGGCCTCCTGCGCTGCACTTGCAGCCAGTATCTTTGATTTCAAGGCTTCCGTCGTGGATTCCCCCGACCCTCTCTCACCTGACGTGGTCCAAACCACCACGTCGGACTCACATCAGCGCGTTGTGTGGCTACTTCACAGCACACATCTCCCACATGGCTGACAACATGCTAGCCAACGACACGCCAAGACAATGGTGCTGTGTGTTGTGCGGAGGAGGCACCTAAGCCAACACGCACGCGGCTTTGACGGGAAGAATCAAAAGATGCAACGGGACGCGTCGGGCCCCCGGACACTACCGTTGTGCCTCCTCCATAGTCACGATTCGCAGCAACACATCAGCACTCACAGACAACATCCTTTCAACAAATTGTCGTTTGGGCTTCGCTGTCTTCTTTCCCGCGCGCAGAGCGAGCAATCGAAGCAACGCCATGCGTTCCCCTGGTGTGAGTGTCGACGTGGGCACCCATGGTCATCAAACAGAGAGGAGCATGGCTCGCAAACGTGAAGCCAGGTACCCCAACGCCCTGTACGTGGGCCAACAGGCCTAGCATTTCAGGACGAGAACGCGACAGGTGGACTCGTCCTGCCGCTCGCTCGGCATCTTGCGCTTGGACCGGGAACCCTCGTGCAGAGTGTCGGCCGGCAGGTCGGGAGGGAAGACGAGCGCGCTCATACTGGCAGCGCACGCGCACGACCCGACAGACGCTTCTTGCGCGCGAAATCCCGCCAATTTGAGGCAAACGACAACCAAAATAAACAATATTGGAGGATTTGCTTGGTCAAACTTTGGGGAAATATCGGAACTCACCCTAAAAATCGACGGGAGCGAGTCGCTCCGTCCTCCATGTGACTGCAGGCTTCAGCCGCCACAAAAGTTCAGACTTCCATTTGTTAGGCAGTCGCAAGTGACATTAGACCGCTATCTGTCAATGGATACATGCAAACATCTACAGCCACCTATTTAGTTGCTGTCCGCATGGTACGTGTTGG
>MBAC02008360.1:0-11722 GCA_001712635.2 Nothophytophthora sp. Chile5
GGTTCGCACATAAGATTCTGACGGCCGGCAAATACCTCAACGTCTTCCGGACGTGCAACCGCCAGGTGGACTGCCCGTTCGCGGGTGCGATTCTCTTCTCCGCGAGCGAATCGATCTATGAAGAACTAATTGACAAAGCGCACGGCTTCGCTAGCCAGATACTCCTGGACCTGTTTGTGCGCGAAAACGACCTGCAGAATCGGCTGGCCTCACTCAAGCACTACTTCCTCATGGACCAGGGGGACTTCTTCGTAGACTTCATGGACGTCGCCGAGGTGGAGCTGAAGCTACGAGCCGACAGGCTGTCACTCTCGCGTCTGGAATCGTTGCTGCACCTCTCGCTGCAGACGTCGACATGCTCGTCGGACCCTTACAAGGACGATCTCCAGTGCTTCCTGTCGCCGCACAATCTCATCTCGCACATGGAGGCCATCCATCAGCGCGCGCAGAAAGGACCCCGGGACTCGCTGACGACGTTTGCGTCGTCGTCCATCGGCCACCTGGGGTACAAGGTGATCGACGCCTTCACGCTGGACTACAACGTCAAGTGGCCGCTGTCGCTCGTGATTTCGTGCGGCGCGCTGACGAAGTACCAGATGATCTTTCGCCACATCTTCTTCTGCAAACACGTGGAGCGCCAACTGTGCGACGCCTGGCTGAATCACCAGGCGACCAAGGAGCTGTCGCTGCGGTCGGCCCTCGGGCCGTCGTTCTGCCTCCGACAGCGGATGCTGCATTTTCAGCAGAACTTTGTGTACTACATGATGTTCGAGGTGATCTCGCCGCGGTGGCATGACTTCCAGCAGCAGCTCGCAACCGCGGGCACGGTCGACGACATCTTGGAGTTCCAGGGCGAGTTCCTCGATATCTGCCTGAAGGAATGCCTTCTGACTGACCCAGATCTCCTGCGAGTGCTCACGAAGCTCATGACGGTGTGCATGACTTTCGCCAACAGCATCGAGTGCTTCACGCGGCCGTACTTCCTGGACGAAGAGACCATTAAATCGGAGCGCGAGGCCGAGCGCGATCGACGAGCCGAGAAGAAGGCGCGTGAAGAAGCGGAAGCCGCACTGGCAAGCTACCAACGCCAGCAAGGCACGATTGGCAAGAAGAAAGGCGGCGTGTTGAGACGCCGGCAGTCGTCGCAAGTGGACATGCGACGCGCGCGCATCAAGGAGCTCTCGGATGACGTGAAGCGCGCACTGACGGAGCGCGAGGGCGACCAGGAGAACCCGTTCGTGCGGATGACAAATGACCTCGAGAACCAGTTTGACTCGCTGCTGGGCGAGTTCATGCAGCAGCTACTCCGGCGATCACTCTTGCAGGTACGGACCGCACACGTAGCGGACAGGCACCCGAGTTCGTTCGTTCTTTGCTAACATTTTGTGCACTGCTGCTGACCTTGTCGTGAAAACAGCACAACTCGCATCTCTCGAACCTCTGCACGCGGCTGGATTACAACGGCTTCTACACGAAGTAGCAGACAACTCAGGAGGCAAGGCAACCACAATAGGTCTCGCTGTTCAGTCTTGTCGTGGTGGTCAATTTCTGCGCTGATTGCCATCAACTCGTCGTCCAGCCTGGACAGTTCAGGTACTGGTAATGAATTGAGCTGAAGAATCACTGACGTTGAACGGACCATGTAATCTTTTTTTTGTCTGAAGGGGCACGAAGGGGCGCGGCGATCTTGCACGAAGATCCCACTGAAATTTGATGCGCAAGTTGCGCCGTCCTAACGCGTCTGATCCATATTTTTTATTTGTTCATTGCCGGTGATGGCAGGACGCGGGCTGGCGCAGAGTTGCCTACGCAGATGTGTTGCGCTGTTGATCGCGCTGCATTTGTTCGCATGCGAGGCGCTGGCTAAGCAGCTGACAGTGCTGGTTCAGCCCCTCACATCTACGGCGGGGGAGCCGCTGGCGCTGCAACCTGTGGTGGCACTAACAGATGACAGTGGCAACATCCTTACCACCGAGAGCAGCGGCTCCGTGTCTGTCAGCATCGGCAACAATCCGTCCCGGTTTGCAGTGTTGCTGCCGTTGGGCAACTCATTCGCCTTCGTGAATGGCATCGCGCGCTGCTCTGGGCTCTTCATCAACGGGGCCGATGTGGGCTACACACTGATGCTTTCGTCATTTTACCACGGTGTACGCACTGAGACGTCGGCCTTCGACGTCGCTGTGGGCCCGCGGTTCAGACTCGCGATCGCCGCCGACATCAGCACGGCCTACGGAGGTACACCCTTCCTACCGCAGCCGACTGCGGCGATAGTAGATAAGGGCGGCAACCTTGTGGCGGCCACAAACGAGGGGACCGTACGGCTCGAGATCGAAGTCAACCCGTCGGGTGGGTTGCTGCTGCCGGCCGCGATCCTCAACGTCTCCATCGTCAGCGGCACCGGCCGATTTCGCGGCCTCTTTATCGATGTGGCCGGGTCGCCGTACAAACTGCGGTATACGACGGACCTGAAACTCGCAGGCGGCTCGACGGTGGTGACTAACCCGTTCACTGTGGCGGCCGGCGAGTGCAACCAGCTCGTGTTACTGGGCACACCCGGGGAAACCAAGGGAGGCAAGGCGTTTGGCACCCAACCAGTGCTTAAGCTCATCGACTCGGGCGGAAACACTCTGGGGGCGGACAGCTCAAGCCTCATCCGCGTGAGTATCGCATCCAACCCGTCCCGTGGCACACTCACGCCCTCTGATGCGCTTAGCGCGTTCGTGCACAATGGCGTCGCTGTGTTTCGTAGCCTCAAGATTGACAAAGCAGGCAACGCCTACTCGCTGCGATTTACGATGTACAGCAAGGTCCCGGGCAAGAACGAGTGGCAGAAGTCAGGCATCGAGCGGATCTCCCCCAGCTTCGACGTGCTCATGGGTCTTCCCGTGTCGCTTCTCCTGCAAAGCAACCTCTCGAACGGCGTGCTGGACGGCCAGCCCAACGCGGGCCAGCCTATTGTGGCGCTTTTGGACTCCGGAGGCAACGTCGTCTCATCGCTCGAGACGGGAACTATCACGGCATCTCTGGTCTCCAGCGCCTCGGTGAGTTCCAGCATCGTCGTGGACACCTCGGCAGCCCCTTTGCTCACCGTTGTGAGTGTTCGTGCGCTGCTCAACGCATCCTACCCGATGCCGTACGGCGTCGGCGCTCGGGTGTCTGTACAAGTCACGTTCTCCGACGAGGTGTCTGTGCTGGGCGCGCCTACGCTAGAGCTCGCATCATCGACTGGCGGGTTGGGAGCCAACGGACGTGCCGTGTGCGTCGCCACGAGCAAGGTGTGGTCCAACACGCTTGTCTTCGAGTATGACGTCGTGGCCACAGACAGCACAGTGGATCTGGAATACACATCCACGACAGCGCTGTCGTTGAGCGGCGGCATGATCAGCGACCGCAATGGCAGGACGCCTGTGATCACGCTGCCGGCACTGGGCAGCGCAAACTCTCTGGCGGGCACGAGCGCTATCGTGATCGATACGACGTCCCCCGTGATCACGTTCGTAAGTTGTTCGACGCCTGGGGATGGCGAGTTCGGAACAGGCCAGCAGATCTTCCTGAACGTCCAGTTCTCACGCCCCGTGGCCGTGTATGGCAGTCCGCTACTCCCGATAGCACTCAGCACTGTGGGCGGAACAGGAGGATCGCGCAATGCGCAGTTTTCCAGCGGGAACAACACCAACACGCTGGTCTTCCTCTACACCGTGCAAACCGGTGACGCGACCGCGAAGCTGGATGTAACAGCGGACGTGAATGTCAACGGTGGGTTCATCAAACATTTCTCGCAGCGCCCGACGGCCGACGCAGTCGTGACGATGGCGACGGTGCCGCTAAAACTCTCGAGCGCAAACAGTATCGTCGTCGATACGACAGTTCCCACGGTGGACCCGACTCTGGGAGTGACAAGCGCGACAAGCAACGGCAAGTACGCACCCGGGGACGAACTGAAGCTCCTAGTCGCCTTCACAAAACCCGTGGTCGTGACTGGGTACCCACGTCTGTATCTCGAGACCGGCTCCATCAAGCGCGCTGCCGGCTACGCCTCTGGTAGTGGCTCCAAAGTGCTAACCTTCGTGTATCGGGTATCAACCGGTGACTCCACAGGAGGTGGCTACCTAAATTATCGCGACGATCAGGCTATCAACCTGAACGGTGGCACCATCACGCGCTACCTCGGAGGCTCGTCTTCGGGGACGGGAACCCCCGCCGTGCTCTCACTTGCAGCGGTCACGCTGGCAGGCACGTCGCTCGTTAACAACGCCCAGCTTCAGATTGATGGCTTCCCCGCGACGGTGGTGGCAGTAACCGTGGCGTCCGCTCCGTCCACAACCGTAACCCGTGGCGACGGGGTCGTGATCAGCATCAGCTTCTCGGATCTTGTGAGTGTCAACACGACGAAAGGCGTGCCTTCTCTGCAGTTGGCGGTGGGGGACTACAATCGCAAGGCCGTGTACACGTCCGGGAATGGCACGCATGCACTGCTGTTCCGCTACACCGTGCGTCTCGGGGACAATGCTCCAGATGGGATCAACTACTACTCACGCTCGGCGCTGCAGCTGAACTCTGGGACGATCCGACGCACCTCCATGTCGCCAAGGCAAGATGCTTATCTGAATCTCCCGGATCCCGCGTTGGCAGTTTTGACCCCGAAGGTGATTGTGGACCGGACGTTCAGCTTCGTGACAAGCGTCGAGAGTTTCACAGCAGACGTCTCGACGGGGATGTACGGCACCAAGCAGGTCATCGCGCTCTCACTCACGTTCACAGACGAAGTTGCACTGGATGGGATCGCCCCTCCATCGCTGAAGCTCAACACCGGCACCGTCGTACCGTACGCCAGTGGCAGCAGCACGCGAACACTGCTCTTCATGTACATCGTCAAGGACGGCGATGCTACGGCATCGCTGGACAAGTTCGACGATAGCGCTGTGCTTTGCAGCGCTCCGAACTGCAAGCTCATCAACTACAACGCGCAAAGCGCGAGTCTGTCGCTCGCAGGGATCATTCTGGCGCCGACCGGTATCGTGCTGGACACCAGTGCGCCTCAGGTAGTCAGCGTCTACGCACTTACGGCCGCGCCGACAGTGAACGGCGGATCGTTTGTCGTTGGCGACGTGGTGGAGATCGTCGTGAAAATGAGTCTCGAGGTGTTTATTGACCCACCTCCTAGCGCATACCCGGAGAAGGCGCCACTGCTGCTGCTCAATTCAGCGACGGGCGGAAAGCCCGTGCTGTGCCAGGGTTACGCGAATGGCGACCGACATCTGCTGCTGTTCAAGTACGTCGTAGGTCTCGGCGACGTGGCCGCTGACCTCGCATACGTGGATCAGAACGCGCTGACACTCAACAGTGGGCAATGCGCCATCAAGAGGTTCTCGACAACCCCCACAACTGACGCAGTGCTGACGCTCCCTATACCGGCACCGTTAGGCGCACCCACCAGCCAAATACTCAATGTCAACACCACCAAAGTCCCCAAGGTGGTGAGCGTCACGTCGACGGCTGCCAACGGCTTGTATCGGTGTGGAGATCGACTGCCATTGACGGTGTCCTTCAGTCAGCACGTCTTGGTGAAGGGCACCCCCTACATCTGGCTGGATATGGGTGCGAGTGCACGTAAGGCACTCTACCTGAGTGGCAGCGGCACCACGCAGCTTACGTTCATGTACATCGTCCAGGAAGGAGACTACTCGGTGGACACGGAGTACGTCGATCACCACTCGCTGGATGCCACCACCAGCGTCAGCGAGACAATCCCAACGGCAATTCTGCATTTGTCAACCAACCCGACGACGATTGCGGACGTGAACCTGCCGTACCCTTTCACAGAGGGAAGTCTGAGCTTCAACAAGAACCTCGCGGTAAATGGACGCAAGCCCAGTATTGTGTCCACGCGTTTCGTGTCGTCCGACGGACTCTACACGGTGACTCAGAAGCTGGTGGTAGAAGTGACCTTCAGCTCCTGCGTGACAATTGACAGAGGCCCGTTGGGCGAGCAGGGCCCAACCCCGAGGCTGCGCTTCCAGCCAAGCCCCGCATCCTCTCTCTCGGTTTCAGCGGCGAACACGATCACGCGATACGGCGTCTACGTCAGCGGTAGCCCCGGCACAGCCTTGCGCTTCGAGTATACGATCCAGACGGGCGATACAGCGCGCGCACTCGACTACGCCAACACGACAGCTCTCGAACTAAACGGCGCGCGCATCCTGACATGCACAGCCAGCGCCAGCGTCGCACCCACGCAGAGTGTGGATCTGCACCTGAACCCTCCAGGTGGGCGGCTCCTGGGCGCGATGGTTAAGCCCATCATCTTTGGGAAAGCGACTTTCACAGACCTGGTGGTGGACCATTTGGGCTTCGACTACCGCGTGCAGTTCCGCACGCAATATGACTACACCATGCTGGAGACCAGTGCGAACTTCGACGTGCTTTACTCGGCGGTTTACGGGCTGCGCAGCTCGCCCTACGCCAGCGGTGATCAGCTGGGTACGAGCGTCGATGTGGACGGCGACACTCTGGTGCTTGGTGGGCCTGGCGCCAGTGAGCCTGTGGCTGCTGTGCAGATTGTGTCGGCGCTCGGCGACGCCGACACGTACGTCAATGAGATCCAGATCCTCCAGACTTCCGCAACGCAGCAACCAGCGGTTCAGGTTCTCACGAGCACGGCCGCGCCCGGGGAGACCATCAGCGGCTGGTTCTACCTGAAATTGGGTTTCGTTGGTCCCACCCGGCGACTGCTCTTCAACTCTGACCCCACGCAGTTGAGTGTGGCTCTCGAGCTGGACCTGGGCTTGGGGCCCGAAACTGTCAGCGTGACCCGTGAACCGAACACCTACTGCGCCTGCAGCAACGGCTACGTGTGGCGCATCACATTCCTCTACGTGGAAGGTCCTTTGGAGGCACTTGTGGTGGCCGACAGCCAGCTCACAGGACGATTGGCGTCGATTGGGGATGGACGAGGCGTGAGCGCAGCGGTGATCGCCGTCCCATCCACCACGATCAGCGGTACCATGACGCTTCAGCTGGGCAACTACATCACGCGCAATATCAAAGCCGACGTCGACGAAGCGGAGCTGACGACCATCCTCACGCAGGACCTGCACTTGGCAGTCTGGAGCATCTCGCGCTCACAACCCAGTCTGATGAACGCCTACACGTGGAGCATCACCTTCACCGCGAGCGACACGCTCTACAATGTGCCGCAGCTGCTGCCGCAGAGTGTGTTGCTGACTGGATACGGCGCGCGCGCCACGGTGCGAACGGAGCGCGATGGCCAAGGACGACTGTCCGGATTCTTCCGCCTGCGGTTTCGCACGGATCTGTTCCCGAACGACGAGACGGACAATATCCCAGTTGATGCAGAGGATCATGAGGTTGAGACAGCGCTGGAGCAGCTCGTGTCGGTGAACGATGTCGCCGTGCAGCGGACGACATCCATGAATGCCTTCGGCGGGTATTCGTGGACCATCACGTTTCTGCAGGTGAACACCAAGAACGAGTACGGCCCTGTGCTGGACACGTCGGGCAACCTGCCGGCTCTTGTTCCCGTCACGGCGATGCTGAAAGGAACAAACGCGCGCATTGCTGTGCAGGTCGGCGGCTACGAGCCGTCAGCGCTCAGTTCCGATGGTGCTGGCACAAACTGGGGACTGCCGGGTGGGTCCGCGGGGATGGTGGCCATCTTCACGCGAGGCAACAACGACTGGAAGCAACAAGGAGGCACACTGGAGGGGAGAGACACGCACGGCGGCGATTTGTTTGGCGCGAGCGTGAGCTTGCAAGGCGACACTCTGGTCGTGGGCGCGCCCGCCGCGGCCATCTTCGGTGAGTTCGAGCAGCAATCGCTGCTGTGCGACGCCGACGGCGGCTACTTGCGTCTGATTTTCAAGGGGAAGGTTTCGGCACCGGTTCTCTTCGATGCGAACATGCAAGAGCTACAAGCTGCCATAGCGCAAGTCATGTCGGTGGGCTACGGCGAGGTGGATATCGACACGACGTTCGCTGTGTTGTGTGGGGGAGTCGAGATCAGACTCACGCTGCGGGCAGGCGACCACGGAGATGGCTCGGGCAACATCCCAGACCTGGAAGTGGACGCGACTGCGTTAACGAAAGGCGGTGGGCCTGGGAGCGCTCAACTGCATGAGTATCGCTCCGGCACGTTCCGAAGCGATGGCGTGGACGCCAAGGGGCTGCAGTGCGGTGCTGCCTACGTGTTCACGCGGACTGTCGTGGAAGGCACTTGGACGCAACAAACGAAACTGTCCCCGCCCATCGCGCAGCTCATGGATGTGCGTGAATACGGCGCCACCGTGGCGCTGTTTGATCCGTTCGCGGCTGTGGGGGCGCCTGGCGCGTTTGACGGAGAAGGCCGCGTGTTCGTCTATCAGTCCAACGGCGTGGGAATCTGGTCGCTCTTTCAAACGCTCAACGCGGCGCCCAACGTGATCACCAGTGGCGACCGCTTCGGGGGCGCCGTCGCCATCTCCGGGTCGGCCCTCACCACCACAATTGTGGTCGGTGCACCGGGCTATGCCTCCGATAGTGGCGCCGTCTTTGTTTTCGACCTTCTGGACAGCTACTTCCAAAACCGACAGACCTTGCTGCATGCAGCGCCGGGAATGGAGCCAGGTGACCGCTTCGGTAACGCTTTGGCCCTGGACATGGTCACCACGTACACGCTGGTCGTGGGAGCGCACCGCCACGCGTTCCACAGCGACGATGCAGCCGCAGCCGACACACCAGCGGCTGTGGACAGCGGATTGGCACTCGTGTTCACCCGACGCAGCAGCGACGACACCTTCTTCGTGCTGCAGGATCTTCTGTATGGCTCCGACACTCGAGCGCGCGACCGGTTTGGCACGAGCGTGGCGGTGGCGAAAGACACGATTGTCGTTGGCGCCCACGAGCTCTACGAGGGAGAGCGCACCATCCGGAAGGCGGTGCAGACCATCACCACCACCGCAGCAGAGACCGACGGCATCATCCAGAGTGGCTCCTTCACTCTGAGTTTCTTGCGCTCCAGCGCTGGTGACGGCGCAGCGACTGTTACGACGCTAGAACGCATTGAAACGGAGCCAATCGCGTTTGATGTGAGCTCTACGGCGCTACAGGCGATCTTGGAGCGGGACTTTGAACTAACGAACGTTATGGTAAATCGCGAAGGCCCCAGCACCTCAAAAGGATACACGTGGTACGTGACCTTCGCTGGCAGCTCCGGTGAGATCCCGTTGCTCGAGGCGGACAGCGCACAGCTTGTAGATGCTGAGGCGACGGTCGAGTGGACGTTCCGCCTAGCACCGGTGCTGCGTGGCAGCGCATATGTCTTCACTCGGGACGCCAACGGTAAATGGACGGAGCAGGCGTCGTTTTTCCCACGCAAGAAGCAGTACTTCGCCTGGTTTGGCTCGGCTGTGGCGGTTCACACCCGAACCGCGGTCGTAGGAGCGCCCAATCTGGACACGTACGTCTCCGGCACGAACTCTGGCGGCGGCTTCGTGTTCGATCTTGGGTCCTTCGCGCTGCGCTTTTCGTCCAAGACGTACAGCGTGCTGGAGGGCGACACGGTAGACGTGACGGTACAGCGCTGCAGTCGCAGCGGAGGGTTCTGCGCTGTGGACGTGGCCGCAGCCCCGCAGCTCTTCATCAATTATGACACGGGCGATGCCTTCTCCGACCGGCGGTCCGGACCGCAGACATATGTGGCCGTCAATCCACTCATCGGGCCGTATCAGCAGCTGTCGATGCTCGACGCCGTGGGAATGCAGGGCTCAAGAGCCGCGTTCTTCGCGAAGGACGTGGTCGGTCAGGAGCCATTCCCGCAGCTAAACAATGGCCGATGGCTGGCAGCCGCTTCTGTGGGGACGGCGAATGGCCGCAATCAGTTCTACGGCAGTACCGATCGCCGATCGCTCTGGGTGGACGCTCGCTTCGACTACGGCGGCACGTCGGACTACGCTTCGAGCTCCGGAGAACTCTATTTCGACGGCGTCGACGACCTGATGCACACCTTTCCGGTGCAAACGACGAGCGACTACGCAGTGGAGAACCCGGACGAGACCGTCATGCTGCGGCTGTCGCTGCCAGGGATCTGGCCCAGCGTCACTGGGAACCTCTGGGCCACGCTCACAATCAAGGACAACGGCGATGGCGGGAGTGGGGCGAGGTCGTATCTTGCGCATCTCGATGCGGAGCCGGCACTGGCGCAGCCGAACAGCGACTTCAGTGCCGCCGTCGGCGTCTTCAGCGCTGGCAACGTCGCCGTCGTGGGTGCCCCCTTTGAAAAGAACGGCGGGGGCACGAAGTGCGGCGCAGCGCACTTCTTCGTGCGCCGGAGCGGCTTCTGGGAGCGCGACGCCACGGTTATTCCAACAGACTGTGCGCCGGACATGCGCTTCGGGATGGCCGTGGCCATCGACGGCAGTCTCGGCGCAGTGCGCGCGATCGTAGGCGCTCCAGGGGCAGACGCCGCCTTCATCTATCTCTTCCGCAGCGATGGCGCGACGTCAGCGACGCGGTGGCTGCAGGAGAGCGTCCTTCGCGAATCCTCAGCCGCGACAGACGACGTCAACCACAACTACGGCGGCCCAAACGCCGTGTCCATCTTCGGCGACGTGGCGGTCATCGGCGCCTCCGGACTGGAGAGCGTGTTCGTCTATCAGCGCGGAGTCGACGGAACGTGGGGACTCGTGTCGACTTTGCGCGCCAGCGACCGCGTGCAATATCAAATCCTGGAGCGCACCGTCGAGCAGAAGTACGCCTTCGGCCACGCCCTGGACATCGACCGGCGCACGATCATTGTGGGGGCACCGTTCTCGGATGGAGGTGCGTTCACCCCGCCAGAGTATCACGACGCCAGCTTCGACCGTCAGTACTTTGGGCGAGGCGCTGCCTACGTCTTCCACCTCGAGGCGCAAGAGCAGAGAATTGCGCTGCGAACAGATGACCCACTCACGAGCGGCTCGTTCCGGCTTGCAGTCACACGTCGTGGGGTCTCGGGTATCACGCGCGCCATCAGCTACGGCGCATCTGCTGCGGAGGTCAAGGCCGCGCTCGAAGGAACAAATGGCCAGGACGGCGATGGCTCCACCATCGAGGCATTGGGATTTCGCCTCATGGAGGTCGCTCGTACCGGCTCCATCGACCAGGGCTTCACATGGAGCATGACGTTCATCGGTGAGATCTTGTCGGTGCCGGTGATGACGGCCTCGTGGCGCGGCTACGGTTGCGCGTCCTGCACGTCCTTCAGCAGCTCGTATCGTGCTGACCCTCCCCGCCAAGTGCTGATCACGGAGGTCGTGGCACTTGGCGCCAGCTGGAAGCAGCAGACGCGGCTCATGGCTCCCGACGGCAATCCTGGGGACCAGTTCGGCGCAAGCGTCGCGCTGAGCGGCGAGCAGGCCGTCGTGGGGGCCGCCAGCTCCAGTGCGCTCACCACCACCACGTGGAACTTCGAGACCGGCGACCTCACGGGCTGGCTCACCACAGGAACGGCCTTTGACCTGCAGCCCACGTATGGTGACAACAGCTATGCGCGCATCAACAGCTACCGCTCGTATCCGTCTCCGGGTGCAGCACCTGTGGGTCAGCGAGCGCATCATGAGGGCCGCTACTGGGTGGGGACGTTCGAGGCACGCGCTGGAGCGGGCAAAGCCACAACGGCCGCCCAGGTGGCAGCCCAAATGTGCGCATTCGCCAACGACAAGCTCTGCCGCGTTCCCAACTACAAGCT
>MBAC02008366.1:0-12009 GCA_001712635.2 Nothophytophthora sp. Chile5
TGCCGCTGGAACGCGCAGGCGGCGCCCTTCTTGGTTGCCTCGGAAGGCTTGTCTGCTGGTGGAGACACCGCAAGCGCCGGCAGTGAGTCGTCAAGTTCTGTGATAATCCACTTGGAGGATGTCGACGAAGTGGCAGCGGTTCTAGTTCTGCTGGCACCAACCACTAGGTCCTCGCAGTGGGGATCCTCGTTGCTGTCAAGTGGCATCTGGATGCTAGGTCCTCCCCCGTAGAGCTGGAGAAAGGCGACCCAGACCTCCTGACTCACGACGCGATAGTCCCCGCCACCATGGCTGCCTCGACCGCGCTCCAGATCGGGCTTGGGCACAAGCTCGCCGTTCACAAAGTCCAGCAGTGCGTAGTTCGCCACCGATCCAGGTCGCGGAGGCCGCGACGTCCGACATCGCGTTGCTGTTTTGCGACGGCGGCTTCCGCTGCTCTGGGCTCCACCAGGAAGGTGAACTGCGGAGACGTCCAACCCTGCCGCCTCCTCACTGGCCGGATCCACTCGAACGTACTGCAGCCACTGCGCCAGCCACGCCGAGCTGATCACAAATTGCCGACAGCCAGAAGGGTTCGATCGCTTGCGCTGATTCGTTCCTGCCGTATGTGTGGGCTCACGACTGCGCGCTCGTGCGCTCAAGATCTCGTCCAGCTCTTCGGCACGTGTGACCGACAGTCGCAGTGGGAAATGATGCGTGGTCCCACGCGGACTAGCCAGTTGAAGCGCGTTGGCCGATTCACGATAGAACTCCTCGTCTTCCAGGTCGCTGTCCGTGAGCGCCACACCGGTGCGTCGCCGCCATTGCGAGGGTCGCTCGACTGCCACTTCGATCATGGACCGAGTCGAGGACGCCAACATCGCCGAAGTCGTGGACTTGCGTCGTCGTGCAGAAGCCACTGCCACCGTGAAGCGCTTGACGCGGGGATCGTCCTGCGCCACCATGCTGCTTAACGTACTGGCACAGGCACTACACGTGCGCTGCGGTGTGCCATCCTTGATGAGGCGATGTTGACTGCGAGATCCGCAGGCGAACGGCAGATATGTCCGAGCTTTCGAGCAGTCAGCGCACACGAGATGGCCGCACAGTCGGCAATGGTGGCGTCGATGCGTGAGCGAGAAGGCTGCAATGCAGATCTGGCAGCGAGCGCTGGCCGTGTCCGGCACCCAATTGGCCGCGGCCTCCGGGTGCGAGTAGTATCCATGCGCCTCCATTTTCCAGGGGTAGAACGAGATGGAGTACATGGTGGTGGCCGTCTTGCTCTTGCTCTTGTTATTGCTTTTGGAGGCAAGGCGATGCTGTAGACGACGCCACGCACGCAACTTGCGTCCTTGGCCCGATGGCGCGTCGGTGCTGTCATCAACTTCAATCTGATGACGAAGGTCGTGCCCAAACCGATTTTGATTCTGAGTCCGCGTTCCGCTGTGCAGCATCAGTACCATCGCGCCGTCCTCGTCGTCGCCTGAGACGGTGCCAGCGCTAATGCGCCGCGTGTTACTCGTGTTGCTCGTGCTGCTGATGCGCCTTCCATCATCATACGTGCTGTTGTTGATCCCCGTTTCGTTCGACGCGATTGTAAGGCGAGACCGGAAGACTCGCAGCCCGGCGGTCAGGAAACTCGAGGATCTCACGATCGTCGGCTGATCTGATGCGGACGAAGTGGCGGCGTGGTGCTCGGACGCGCTACGCGGAGATTCGCGTTTCTCGATCATGAAAAACTGGTCGACGAAACGCGACGAAGGGAAAAAGACGGAATGGAAGGGAGAACACGCTTCTCAAGCCACTCGACGCTGGAGGGGAGGAACTTAAAGTGCCAGTGCGAGTCCGAGGGGCACGGAAGAGTCCACTCACTCGTCGGTTGAGAATGGGGACTAGCGCCGGCTTCAAGAGGCGCCGGTGTCGACTGAGGGAATTCAACTCTGATCGTGTATAGAAGGCTACGAAGTTATACAGGCACAATTTAGAATATGCCGTTATTTGTTTAGGTGAATGCAAGATTTGACCTGTATTTATTTAGAAAGGATATGATATCCCAGGATGTAGAAGTTTCACAGCGGTGCAGTGTTCCCAGCGACTAGTGAGCAGTATTTGATTTCTTTCTGGTTTTCCTGAACGTTTTTCCACCGAGTTCCTCTGGATGACGAGTATTGGGCCTGCTAAATTCGAGAGAGCGGGTTCAGTTTGTGCGCGATGGATGTTCCAACGCGGCATTGCCGTCTCAAGCGCAGTGTTGCTCTCCGTCTCTCCGTCTGGAGTCCAGACTGGAGTGGTTGACAATGGGTGTCAATCCTTGCGAAAGATAGAAATGCGTGTTTTTGGTGCAGCAAGAGCTCATTCTCTGCTGTTGTATCGCAGGATATCTGAAGTCCAAGCACGAGCGTTGAGTTCGCGAAGTGAGCGCTTTGCCTTCCGCATCGCGAGCCAACGTTTCGCAATAGGGAATCTAAAGGTCACCTCGCACCGATGCGCCATGCTCTCTCGCTTTCGTGCATAACTGTCGTGTCTGTGGCTTTGGCTGCATGGCAGAGTCTGACGCTACGGTTCATGTGCTGGCGTCTTGTGTGCACACTTGTTACCACTGAGCCCAGTTTGGTTACCAACGCGTCGGAGCATCTCACAAGCTGCACGCCGCAACCCAGCTATCGGCTATCATGTCGAGATAACTCGCTCCAAGCCCAAAGCTATATTTCTCTCAGTTGCTACAGTAAAAGTGCTGCAAAATTGCCATCTTTCCATAAAATGGTGTTTTCTCTGAAGTGAAACGACCGCGAAGCTTCGCGCAGCGTTCCGAGCTAGGGCCGTTTCGCTCCAGTTAAAACCGTCGCTGTAAACCTAGACTTATCTAATTCTGGTCATTTCTGTCAAAAGATAAGGGATGCAATTAGCTGGTGAAAAGCCGGTTTTAATCTGAAATGGTATCCTTGCCGTCAATTCAATTGGAAGGTTATGGAGGCATCGCTGAGCACCAGCACCGCTTGAGGCGTCCACACAAGTGCAACCTGCTAAAAAGGAGTGTTGGGAGCAGGTGCCGGTCACTGTGCTCTTAATGGTCTGAGCACGGCCACAAGCGCCAGAACGTGCACTGGCTTGCCGCAAATTCTGCGGCGTCCTTGCACCTCCAACAACTTGTCACTAAAGTATCCGGCACATTTACACCACAGAAAAGCATTTTCTGCTAGGACCCCCACGCCATAAACGGACACCTGCACTATCGGAATAACACCAGCAATGTGACAGAAAGGAGTGATTGATTCGCACCCTCGGTCCAAGCTCCGGCTGCCTCCCATTATATACTACTGCTATCAGGAAGTTGAGCGGTCGGTGCCACTTCTTCACTTGATGTTGATGTGGCGCTGGGTGCTCGCTAAGCTCTCCACGAGTCCCACCTTTGTCAATCGGCGAAATCCCTGTTTGATTTAATGTGATTGGGCCTTTTCATGTATATTCGATCGCTTATACAATGTATCTAACACTAGCGAAGTGAAGCCATGCGGTCCTCTAGGTCTCTTGGGTGGGGTGCACGGGCGCATTCCACCGCGCGATCGAACGTGGCAGGAGCCCCCGGCGCAGACGTTGGTGCTGGCCAGAACCTTCTGGCTTTGTCACACATGGCGGTGTGTAGCTTTCGTCGAAGCACCCAGCTCTGCATTATTCCCAAAATCCAACAAACAAGGTCAAATCGGGTTTCCCAAATGTACGAGCGAGCAGGGTTCATGCAGCTCTCATACCTTCTCAACTGGCCCAAAACCTGAGAGTGCAGGCTCTTGCAGTTTGCAGTTAGTCCCGCCTGAGCGTCACAACAAGCAGCAAGTCAGCAAAATCACCTCCCAAACCGTAACGAGAGAGCTCACTGTTGAACCACCGACCGACGCACATGGAAGGTGACGTCCAGTAGAAGACCGTGGGTGGCGTCGTAGGTGACCTGCGTCCGCACGGGCGGCGCAATGAACTGCTCCCAGTTTTGACGTAGGCGTATGAACAGCTCTTGCCACGTCTCACACTTTGGCCACGCCGCCGGTTCGGACCACACCACCTTGACGATCCGCGTGCCGCTTCGAACACTGGCAGAGCGAGACTCCATGACTCGATTTCGGCAGCCTGTAGTTCTCGTGTTTGCCGTTGTCCCTGCTCCAGTAACCACTGGCCTTGCACTCTCGAGTGGCATTTGTAAGAAACGTTCAAAAGCTGCGACGTTAAGGCGTCTGGGTGCCTTACCATAACCCACCCGCTGTGTGCGTGAAAGGCGTCGCGTGGCCACACGTACAGCAGCTCGCAGCAGCAACGCCGCCAGTAGCATCCAGAGCAGATCGAGCATTAGCCAGAGACCTGGATACACCACAAAATGCTGAATCAGCATCTCATTGGCCCATTGCATGGCTGGCACTGCAGCTCCGTCCATGCCGAGGAGGTTGCCATCCGTGATGCGATCCAGCATCTCGAAGGCCAGCAAGCCCACGAACAAGGCCAGCAGCACGTCGAACGAACCCGAGAAAGATTTCTGACTTGTTCGTGTGACCTCCCCCAGCACGGCCATGTTGCGCTCCACGCCCAACACCAGCCCTTCCAGCATGGTCTTGGCCATGGTGCCGTTCTGGCTCTGCACCTGCTTGAGCTTCGCGCGGAAACCACGCAATAGCTTGGCCAAGTCTTTGCAGCGCATCTCCAGATCCACATGGGTCTTGCGAAGCTGCAAGTGGTCGTACAGCGCGGCACCTCCCCCGGTGGAATCGTCTTCGGCTGGAGTCGGACGTGTGGGTAGAGTGTGAGCCAAGCTCCGTAGGGACTCGCGCAACAGCTCGAGGATCTCTTCCAGCAGCACGAGGTCGTGAGCACAGCGACTCACGCTGTGCCGCATCTCCTCCAGAGCCTCCGGATTCATCTCAAAGCTGGTCATATAGCAACGTGCACGCGCTAGTAGGTCTCCCAAGATGAAGGTGCGCTTAAAGAAGAAGCGCACGACTAGCTCACGGGACAGCAGTTCCAAGTGCGCGACCAGCAAAGGTTCGTGTCGATTGGCATTGGGCCCAGCCAGTAGCATGCCTTCTCGACCGACCAGTAGTTTATCGTCGCGGCCGATGTCATGCACCGAGTGTATTTCACCCAAAACCTGCTTCAACTCGTTTTCCTTCTCGCCGCGGTCGAGGTAGGCACGTGCAGGCAGTTTGGGCGAGATGCCGCTCGCTGTTAGCAACGCAAACTTGTTGCGCGAGCTCGTGTCGTTCATGAAGAGAATATCCAGGAGTCCTCGTTGGTGCGGTGATAACAGATCGTTGATGATCTTGGACGAATCCAGGTCCACATCCACGAGCAACCGGGCGAGATGGTCGACACACAGGAAGTCAGCAGGTCGATCCATCGTGGCTTCGATGACCATCCCGTACACTATGGAGCCATCTCCATGTAGATGCATCCCGAAACTCTCAATCTGCACGACACCTTCCTCGATGGGCGCGTGGATGTCGGCCTCGAAGTTCGTAAAGGAATCGAACTCGAAGTCTACGATGGCGATCTTAGTGAGTCCAGGGCTCACGTGCAATGACGTGGACGTCGGTGCATCGTCCAGCTCCGAGGTGAACAGTCCGCCCTGGCAGCGCTCAAGCGATCCCAATCGATCATTGAGAGACACGATCTGGTTGGGTCCGAAGGGGATCCACTCGCCCACCATCACCCGCACGTTCTCCAGCACGATGGCGAACGACAGCTCGGCGTCGTGAATGCTGCTGTTTGCGGCGGTGCTCATCCCTTACCGGCATTTGTCGGCTTGCCAGGCGTTGGAAGAGAAATTGGTCGTGCCATTCCGCATCAAACAAGGAGGAAGGTACGGGCTCGAGACGTACGATACCTCCTCGATCTCAGTCACCCGCGAGACGTACACAGACCCATCGCTGCGTCGAAGCCGGAATTGGCCTTTTTCAGCATCGTATGTGATCTTGAGCAGTGCGTTTTCAGCCAGAATGAGCCCAGACGGTGCCGCACTCGTTGAAGAAAGCACCGGCGGGGTGTCCGGTGAGCCTCGGGGGGTCGGAGGCGGTGTCTCGGGGGACGCAAGAAAGCTGTCGACCCGTTGTTTGTCTCGATAAGGAAGCGATTCGAGCACTGCCGAGGCCCGAGCTGTCACTTGATAGGCAGTGGACGGCTGGAAGTCTTCACTGCAGGTCTTGAGTGCCTTCACCAACTCGCGTTCTCGCAGGTCGTCGATGGCAGCACGGGCGTCGTGACTCACATTGAGCCAGAGTCGACGGGACTGGCCATCCTTGACAATGCTCGTGCATACAGGAGAGTAGTCGAAGGCCAGCAATCCATGTACGATCGCCTCGTACACCATCACTTGCAGCGGCAGACTACGTAGCCACTTCTCCTCCTCATCATTCGAGTTTGGGTACGTGGCGAACCGAGAAAGCAGATACAAGAGTCGCAGATGGCTGGGACTCCAGCTCGCAGCGTCCTCCGCAGCCGAGACTGGCTCAGACCTCGGAGATCCTGAGCCACCGCCAAACGCGAGGTGATCCATCATCAGCATCTCCTCCCGAACGCCAGACACTCGTGCTCTCATCGCGTCGAAGCGAGGAATGCGTGAAAGGTCGCGAACGTTTATCCATAATGTCCTCATTTGAAATATCCACATCAACTATTTGAGTTTTTATGGTCCTCAAATTGTACTCAACGAACAGTCCACTTGAAATGGTTTCTAAACTGTTTTCCATTTACGAAAAGGAAAGCGCGCGTGCAATGGACGGGAAGGCGGCGCCCGATGGCGCTGCAGACGTCGCCAGCGCTGCGCAGGTGGCTTCTCCACCCGCCGCATCGCCTCCTACTACGTCTCTACCGGTCTCTTCCGCTCTGGCGGTGTCTTCGACCTCTGCGCCGCCCTCCATGAGTATGTTTTACGGCATGGAGCGTGACGACTTCGGGGCTGGAGGCGCCGCGAACACCGCGCTCAGTATCATCGAGGAGGCCGACGACCACGATTTGGGCGCCGAGGCCTTCGCTGATATGGCCATGGGGGGAATGGACATGAGTATGGAGCTCAGCACGCTGCAGATCCGCGCGTTTCTTACGCGGAGTGAGCAGCAAGGCGGCTTCGCTGCTCCCTCTACGGCAGTCCCAGTCCCAGCCCCGCCGCCGCCGCCGAAGCACCACGAGAACAGTAACGAGGCGGTTTTGGTTCAAAAAGAGCGGACAAAACAGGCTGAGACGACGGAGAGCGCCTACGAGATGCTGAAGAATGGGGCCGTGCACTATTCACGACGCGAAGATAAGATGCGGGCGCTGCGGATGCATCCTGTGGTGGCGTCGGTGGCTTCTGATGGCCGCACGGTGGGCTGCAAATGCGGCCGGAATGTGCGACTGAACCCGCCCTGGTACGTTCTCAAGTTCGAGCAGCACGTGGCTAGCCGCAACTGCACATTCCTGCGTCAAAGCCGATCAACCTCGAAGAAAAAGCGGAAGACAAAAGAGGAGGCGGTGACAAAAACGCTATCACCAGCGTCGGCAAAGAGGACTACGACTGAAATGACAGAGAACTCACAATCTGTGGCTGATGCAGTTCGGGTTGGTAATGGAGGTAGCCAGGGGAGTGTGGAGTGTGAAGCAGCGTCGGTATCGAGGGACGATGGCAGTTCGATGCAACAACTTGAAAGCGCGAGTGGCGAGGCTAGAGAGCCTGACGTTGAGACTGTGGGTCCCCATGTTCCGGATCAAATTCAGGCCCAGAATCGTCAAAATCAAGTTGTAGCAGATAAAACAGAAGAGGAAGACGAGGACGTAAATGATGGCGCGGACCCCAGCGAGTATGGGTTGCAGTCGGTGGATCAGATTCTGCGGCGCGAGTTTGGCGTTATGGAAGGAGGCCGACGGAAGGTCGTGGCTCCTCCTGCGAATTCGCCCGAAGAGCGCATCCAGATGTATGAAGCGGCGATGACGCTGCGTGGCAACGCGCACTTCAGCCGCATCACACCCGATGGTCGATTCGTGGAGTGCAAATGCTTGCGCCTGGTGCTATTAGCCGCGCCTTGGCAGCCCGGCCTCTTCCTGCAACATGTGGCGGACAAGAAGAAGGCGAAGAAACGAGCGAGATCGTCAACAACAATGGTGAATGAGAGTCATTGGCGGAAGAAGAAGTTGGCAACTGCCTCCATGCCACCGTCAGCGGCAGCGATTGCCATGGTTTCCTCCGGCGTGATCCAGAGGCCCATCGGCTCAGCGGTCACGTTGATGCATGTGCAGAAGAAGAAGAAGAGCTTTCCTCGTGAGATCCGGTGGGACGTCGCACGGTCGCGTGGCTTGTTGCCGTGCCCAGGGCTACGGGACGAACGGATGAACCTGTTCGTCGCTTCGGCGATACAACTGACAGGCGGCGCGCGTCCCAGGAGGAAGATCGCTCAAGAGCTTTTTCCGCATCTCTTCCCTAACAATTGGGCGTACGACCACGATCGCGAAATGGTCGAGGGACTGGAGCGCCAGCGTGATCGGACCGCTGCAGAGAAGAGTCCCCCCAAGCTGCAGCAGCAACTGCTCGAAGCCGAGAAGCTGCTTCTCCACGACGTGATCGAGGCCGAGGCGCTCTGGTTCGTGGACAAAGACGGCAGCTCGGTACGCAGCTTGGAGTGTCGCGGGATTTTCAGCGCAGCAAAGGGCGAGACCCGATGTGCTTCTTGCGCTGGACTACGTCGCAATGCGGCGCTGTGGGCGGCGGCTACGGCGACACAGAAGAAGAACATCGGTCCTGGTCCACCGCCCAACCCGGTGAACCGTAAGTTCTGTTCCGGTAGCGTGTGCTCGCTGCTCGAGGCTGAGTTTGACATGCGTGAGCCTCATGGACGATTGTTACGAGACTTGGCGCTGGTGAACATTCCGGACGGAAGCACACTTAACACGTGGATGGCGATGGCTGCGATGGGGCTTGCGGGTGCCTTTGACACGCACCCAGCGCTGCTGGGCCTCGCCGAGGCTATGGTGCGGCTTAAGGACAAGGAACGGCGCGGTGTGGGGTTGCAGAACATGACGTACAGTGCGCATCTGGACGCCTTCATGCGTGCGCTCGCTGACTTGTCGCTCGAGGCTTGCGAGCTCTTCCAGCGACACCTGGGCGGCCGCAAGCAGAGGCAGTTGCTTGCAGCGACATCAACGCTTACAGTGCCTAGCAGGCGAAAGCTGCAACCTCCTGCCAGTAGTAGCACCGCTTCGAAAGCAGCACATGACCAGCAGACGAGCGACTTGCTGTATGATGCCGCCGGTTCGAGCGAGGCAGCAGGTGTGCGTGTGTCGAGCGAGGACGGGTTTGCGCATTTGTTAGACCCGTCCGTTGTTGGACTCACCATGCCTCATTTATCCATTGGCGACATTCAAGACGTGGACCTGAGTGCATTTCCTACCACAGCTGGTGCACAACACCAGCTACAACCCCTTCCTCGCGACAGAGATGGCGGTGTTGATTTTATGCAACCACCGACTTCCTCCACGTCGGCATCGGGAGCATTCCCGCAGTCATTAGACAGAGGGCACGCGCACCAGGAACCCGAGAAGGACATCAATGGTGGCGACAGCGTCGTTGCAACGACGTCTGAACGATCTGAGTCTGAACCCCAAGCGACAACTGACGGCCTCGATGAGGACCAAGGTGAAGCCAGAGAAGAAGGTGAAGTCCAAATGGAGAGTGATCCCGGAGCGGTGGCGTTCCTCACGGACCTGACAGCTGGCGAGGCTATTGCCAATAGCAAAATTGCCAGCAACGGCGCGGTGGCAATGCCCAGCGACCACGTGCCGTGCACGGGACTTCGCGATGAAAACGTGCAGTCGTACGTTGCCAACGCCGTGCAGCTCGTTGGAGGTAGCCGACCACGCTACGTCATCGCACGCGAACTGTACCATCGGTTATTTAGTGGCGACGAGAAGGTGCGTATGGTGGACAAGCTCAACGATGAGCAGCGCCTCATGCTCCAGGACGCGGTGTTCAGCGAGTGCCTCTGGCGGGTGGACAAGGAAGGTCGCTGCGTGCGCAGCTTGCGCTGCACGCGGTTCGTGGCCATTGCGGACAGAGATGAGCCTGTGAACCTGCAAAACCAAGGCGTGTGCCGGGCGTGCCGCGATCTGCGGACCGTCCCGAACTTTCGCAGTATGCTTAGCCGCTCCAAGGTGCCCAAGAAACTCGAGAATGTCAAGTACGTGCCTAGTGTGTACACGGAGAGCGACCCGTTCTTACGCAAGCTGTCGAAGAACGCGGCCTTCCGCGGTCTCTACCAGATCGTCCGGCGTCTGACCTCTTCAGAATCCAGCGGGGATAGTGAAGTTGACGCTAGCCGTCGGAAGCACGTCACCTTCTGGCTGCGCTTTGCGCGGATGGGTGTGTTCGGCCAGTTCCAGTCACATCCTGTGTTTGAAGGACTCATGGAGAGCATGGTGGAAGTCAAAGATAAGGAACGGCGCGGCGTGGGCAAGCAGAACATGCAGTACTCGCAAGCGCTGGACGACTTCATGCACGCACTAGCACAGCTATCCACTGAGGCCTTTGAGCTCTTTGCCGCGCAGTTCTGCGGTCGGACTCTGCGGTCGCAGAAGGTCAAGCGACGACGCACCAACCCGGCCACGCCGACCTTCAACATGCCAGTGCAGGCGACTGTGACCTCACCAATCCATCAGGATGAGGTCGTCGAGTCTGAACCATCGGTCGATGGCGGCAACAATGGTGGAGAATCTGGAGCGCACCAGTCGCTGCCTCCACACCAGCACTACATCATGCCGCCCGAAGACCTTCTGAGTGGTCGCGGCATGTCTTCGGAAGAAAGTCAGCGCTTTATGGACCGGATGCTGGACGAAGTGCGTCTCTCCGTCAGCCGCGAGATCGAGCTCACCGAGGCAGAGAATCGCCATCGCAGCATTGGAGACGTGAACGAGGTCGTTACTGGTACTGCAGAGCACGAATCCGATCCAAACGATGAGGACGAAGGAGATGGTAACAGCCACTTGGACCCGGAGACGTACCTCAACGACGACGGTGTGCTGACCACGGAGATATAAGGGGGCTCTTGTCGTGACAACCCCACTCGTATTAGAAAGCTGATCTGCTATCCGATGTAGTTGGCCTCCATACTCTCTTCTGCAATTGCTACGACCACCTACCGATACGTGATGGGGTTAGAACAGGGATCTGGGTTTCATGGTTTCTTCTCCAGGTGCTTGGAGATAAGCCCTGCGACCTGCGTGAACTCGATCTGGTCCATGCGGAAGACGTCCTTCATCTCCTGGTTGGTGTGGATCAGCCGCCCGTTCTTCGGGTCCTGCAGCTCGTGCCGCTTCACGTACGCCCAGCTGCAATCAATACGACACACAGTGGATCTAACGTCACCATCACGCGTAGACTGAAGAGGGACAGAAATCCAGCGGTTGCGACGTACAACTCCTTGACGGCGGCCGGCCGCGTGAGCTCGCTCTTGCCCAGCAGGCCGCTCAGCGACGGCGATAACTTTAACAGCTTCTGCGCGGCGCCCGACATGCTGCGATCGATCCTTCAATCCTTCTTTGCGGCGCTGCTTCCAAAAGTAAATGAGACTTTTCTCAACCGCCATTGTGCGTCAATATTTGGCTTAATTTTGACAATTGACACCAATATTTGGACTGAAATATGAGCACAAGCAAATGATTCACAAAATGTTTGAGGACGATTTTGAAAATTTACGAGCCATTTGGCTGGTTCTCAAGACGGCGTGTTCTCTGAAAAGATGATGCAATTGCTGGACCTCAACATCAATGCAAAAGAAAAATGCACAGGAATAAAAACATACTGAGTGATCGTCCCGCCTTCGAGGGAACAAGACGCCACTCCCCTTGACGGTCGATCACTCTGAAAACGGCAACTGCGGAATCAGGGAGAAGCTCCACTAACGACTCGCTGTCCACGCCCAAATCTGCGATCAGAACATCCAGCTCGCGGTCGATACTGGACGCGTCAAGGTGGCAATACTGCTCTTGCCCCTCTGTGGGTTGTGCAGATTCCCCGCCTCTGCAATCGTG
>MBAC02008367.1:0-12730 GCA_001712635.2 Nothophytophthora sp. Chile5
TGCACGAGTACTTCGAGGTGCCGTACCCGTTCTTCCTGGAGCTGGCGGACCCGGCGGCCAAGAACCAGTACATCGCCGCCAAGCACCTGGACAACGAGAAGGAGCGGCTGCGCTCCGTGCGCGCGCTGCGCAGCGCGCTGAAGGCGGGGACGTCGGCGGCGCAGACCATCACGCAGCTGTGCAGCATGGCGGCCATCGCCACCCAAAGTCCCATGGCGCTGGTGGGGTTGCTGGACAAGCACGTGTATGTCCCGTGCGCCGAGATGGGTCTTGGGTCTCTGGATAAAATCGACCGCCAGAAGTCCCTGGCGGCGCACGCCTGCCGCAACGGCTCGCCGCTGGTCTGCAGCGACTTGGCTCGAGACGTGCGGTTCGCAGCCAACCCCTGGCGGCGAGACGTGCTCAAGGCGCAGTTCTACGCGGGGGTCCCCCTGACGCTGTCCAACGGCCACACGATCGGAGCCATCGAGGTCTTCGACGTGGCCCCGCGCTTCGCCTGTATGAACGTGATCGCCCAGCTGCAGACGGTGGTGCGCGGGTTATTGCGGAAGTTCGAGGAGATTCTGGCCAAAAACCCTCCCCCCGGCGAGGAACTGGACGCGGCGCCCGTGGTGCTCCCCGCCCACAGCTCCGTGTCGTCAGGGCGGCGAGCGGCGCCGAGTGATAGTAGCAGCAGCGAGGGCAAGCACCACGCGCCGAGTCGCGCTCCGGCGCCGAGTGCTCCGGCTCCGCCGGCGATTCCGCCGCCCAAGAAGTCGCCGAAGACGTCAAGAGCGACGCCGAGTCCGAAACCCGCGGGTCCGGCGCCGTCTCCGCCGAAGCCCGCGACTCCGACCGTCCAGAAGCCTCCGACGATGCCGGCAGCTCAGGCTCCAGCGGCTCCGGCAACGCAACCTCCTACGGCTCCGGCAGCGTCGGCTCCGGCTCCGGTAGCGACTCCGGCGGAGCCCAAGCAGGACGAGATGGAGAAGCAACTGATGCAGCTGCTGTCGCAGACCACGAGCACGCAGGAGCAGCTCCGGGACCGGCAGGGCCTCATGGTTAACGCGCTGTCCAGCCACTCGCAGCAGATCAGCGAGCTGGCCAAGCAGCTGAAGCGCATGGAGTCCACGCTGACGGCCAAGCTGGGCGGAGACCTCCCGGAGGACGAGGAGGCAGAGGGAGAGGCGACCACGGCGGTGGCGGACGCAGCAAGTGCGTAGAGTGGGAGCTGTTGCCTTAAGCAGGAGAAGACAGCTTAAGCTGGTCCGGTCCGTCGGCGTCCGTACGGCGTCCCGTTGGAAGCTACAAGCAACATGTGCAATGCGTTTCATCTGCCTTGTGTGTCGATAGGCTGCACGTGTCCGCGTTGCGAGCGGTGTGGCGAGCGTCGCGCTGCTTTCGCTGCGATCGCTTGGGTCAGACGCTTCATGCTGTAGAATACAGCGTAGCCTGCTCCGCGATGGGACCTCGCGCTCTCTTCACATACAGCATAACAGCAGGACAGAAGAGGCCAGGGACAGCATAAGCACCAAAACCACGTCCTCCTTCATATTCCAGCCTCCGCCTTCTATACCGGCACCTCCTCCACGCCGCCGCCCAGCTTGGCCGCCAGCGCGGACTCCATGCGCTCCAGCTGCTTGGCCAGCTCGCTGATCTGCTGCGAGTGGCTGGACAGCGCGTGCACCATCTGGCCCTGCTGGCTGCGGAGCTGCTCCTGCGTGCTGGTGGTCTGCGACAGCAGCTGCAGCAGCTGCGTCTCCATGGCGGAGCTCTCCTGCTTGGGCTCCGGCTGCTGCTGCTCCTTCGGCTGCGCCTGCGCCGCCGCTATGATGTCCTCGAACAGCTTCAGCAGTCCGCGGACCACGGCCTGCAGCTGCGAGACAACCTGGCCGCATTGGAACCTAGCGTTGCAGTCCAGCACCTCCAGCGTCCCCACCGTGTGGCCATTCTCTAAAGTCAGGGGGATCCCCAGGTAGAAGGCCGCGTCCGGCAGCGCCTCGCGGAGCCACGGGCTCGTCCGGAAGCGCACGTCCCGAGTCAGGTCCGCGCACGCCAGCGGCGCTCCGTTGCGGCAGGCGTGCGCGGCCAGGGACTGCGGCCGCGCCACCGTGCGGACGGCCGCGTCTGCGTCCGAGCGCGCGAGGCCGACCTGGGCGCCCACCACGAACGCGTCGCGGTCCAGGAGCCCCACCATGGCGTACGGACAGCCGGTGGCAATCGCCGCCATGTGGCAGAACTGCTGCAGGATCCGCGAGGCGCTGGGGGTGGCCGCCATGGTGGACAGCAGCGCGTCCACGGACTGGAGCCGCGCGGCCTCGTTGTCCAGCGGAAGCGCCTCGATGTAGGCGGACGCAGCGGACGGGGGCACGACGGGGTACGGGATCCGCGCGGCCGCGGACAGCGGACCGCACAGCGCGTCCGAGCAGAACGTGCAGTGTCCGGGTGCGGACGCGGGTGTGGAGGTGTGGCTGGACTTGCGCCGGAGACTGTTGCCCATCCCCGGGGTCTGCGGATCGGGCCGCGCGGACGCGGATGTGGACGAGTCCGCGTCCGCCTCGCTGACGAAGCTGGCGGTGGCGCTGAGCTTGCAGCTGATGCACATCCGCGCGGACGCATCTGCAGGGTCTACAGATCCGGCGGCGCGGCCGGTGCGCACCACGCTGCAGTTGCTGCAGATCACGGCCAGACACTGGCAGCAGCTGTGGCGCCTCCGCAGCGGGTTGAACGACTTGGTGCACACGCCGCACTTCTTGGCCTTCTTGGCGTCCGCCGTCTGCGTCTGCGGCCGGTCGCCCACATTCAGCCCGCTAGTGCTCACACTCAACGTCGAGAAGCGCGCCAGGTCCTCCACAGGCTGGGCAGCCGCAGGCTGCGCCGGGCCGTTGGACAGCGTGGTGTCCCGGTCCGAGCCGCTGCCCGCCGAGCTGGCCAGGCCGCCTCGGGTGCTGCGGTTGGAGCGCGCGCTGCCGTTGCTGCGGCTGGTGGAGCTGGAGCTCAGCGCGTCTCGCGCGGGGCCATCTGGCCCTTCCAGATATTTCCAGAATTTACGCGCGTCCAGATATTTCAAAAAGTGCTCCACCTGGTAGTCGGAGTCGGCGTTGCTGACGTCAACAAGCACGTAGGGGTCGGGCGAGTCGGCAAAATCCTTCTCCCACACCACGTGGTGCACCGCGTTCATGGCCACAAGCTGGCGACACAGTCCAGCGGCAGTGACCCGATCGCTGCACACACCGTCCGCCACCAGGAAGGCCACCATGGCTTCTCCGGTGGCGCAGCGCACGCTCAGGTCGGAGCGGATGCGGATCGGATGCAGCGTCAGACTGTGGCGCATGCGCGCGACCACCGGCTCGAGGTCCCGGACGCCGAAGCGCGGGTCTTGGCCGCGCGAGCTGGCCAGCAGTTGCAGGTTGTTGGCTATCGCCACAACCCACAGGTCGCGGTCTTTGCGCGACTTGGTGCGGAAACTCACTTCGGTGTGTGGCAATAGCCCGCCGCGACACAGCAGGTCGAAGCGCCGAGGGAACTTGGCTGCCGCCTCCGGGTTGGCGATGTCCGTGACCTGCACGCCCGGCCCGATCTCGATGGCGCCCTGACGCACCGAGTCCCGCTCGCGCTTGTAGACGGCGAGCCATCGGCCTTCCAGGCGCACGAAGCCGTCGGACCAGGTCGCGAAGGCGCCGCCCTTGAACTTGACCTCCAGCGGTCCTGCCAGTGTCTGGAGTGTGTCGGAGAACACTGGCACTCCGCGCGGCTTGGCTGGCGGCGGCGACGGCATCGCGTTCGCCACTTTTTGCAGTCGCGGAAGCGTTGCAACGCGCGGGTTTTGCGTGGCGATGGCGGTTTCTCTTTTGCGTTGGCGTTTGCAAAGGAGGAGGGATTGCAAATGTGGATGCGTTCTTCTTCAGCCGGGAACTTGAGCGGGGAGAACTGGGCTGGACGTCCAGGAGAAGTACCGTAGGCCCTCTATCGAAGGAACTCGGGCTGGCTGGCTGGCTGGCTGGCTGTCTCGTGGCCGCGGCTGTGTTCGCGGCTTGAGATTCAGCGGGCGCTGGACTTGAGCCAACGCAGGGTTGAAGCGGGCGCTCGGGCTCCGGCGCGGACTGCTGGAATCTTCAGCGAGAGAGCGCGACCGAACACTTCGCTCGGAAAGCCGAAGAGATAGCGCGTCGCCACGCGGTTAGACGCACCCGAATGCAAAATCTCTGGCGGCGTGTGTATCGGCGGGGGGTTTCCGAGAGTGTGCACTGCAAATGCTGCTGGCGACCGGGATAGACTGGATTGGTTGCTCGGTCTATCGCCAGAGAGCGAGAGAGTTTTAAGCTAAACGTCTGGCGTTTGCCCCGTCGCAACGCGATGTGATGCGAAAGGAAACGAAATGACGGGGTGTACCGGCTGGCGAACGCAGGGGGGGAATGGCTCTTTAGACCCGCGAGCAAAACGTTTGGCAAGCCACTTGAACGTAGAGGAGGGGGAGGCAGTCGTCAACCTGATGGCGGGGCCTCCGCAGTCACTCACTCCGTTGTGACGATGACGGGCCGCGCTTGACGGCGCCAGCTGGGGACGCTCGCTCTCTCCCAACGCTTGTGGTCGGTCATGGCTGCAAAAACTCGCTCGTTTTGGTTTCCTGTTGTGTCACGGAAATTTCTATTTTTAGCACCGCGAGTTGCAAAAGAAGCCCCCAAACTAAAACGAGGGCATTCGTCGCGACCTGATCCCCGTTTCACTCCCTGACGCACAGTCAGCCACTGCCAATCAGATCGAGTTTGCAAACCTGCAAAGTGGGTCAATTTCAATAGACACAAACACCTCGTTTCTGTTCCTCACAGCTGATTTCTGTGACCCCATAGAGAAGTTTGACCAAGAGTCAGCTCTCGCAAGAAAAGAGCCGGAAGAGGAAACGTTTGCAAACCGCATCTGTACAGCCGCACGGACGCATCGACTCTCCAACTGCCACAATTGGCTCAAGTTCCAAGCTAAATATCGCCAAATACCTCCAATCCTGATGCCACTAAAACCGCGGACTTGCAACTGTAGTCCATGTATCATTCCCAGCGATCTTCAACCGGGAGAGCCTGACGCTGAAGCCGGTTTGCCACTGACGTCTCGCATGATGCTGACTTCGGCAGCATGGAACCAGACGGCGGGGTTGGCGCGAACCAAGATGTTGCCTGTGCTCGGAGGGCCACGTTGCGCACGGAGCAGCTCCTTCTGGACTGGAGGCCGGCGCCTTCGTGATGCGATAGGCGCCGTGTGGAAGCGGCTGCTCTCAAGCGTCCACCGGGATAGATGCAGTCTAGGGTCTGCATAGCGTGGCAGAGTTGTCCTCGAAAAAGAACCTTTCGGCAGGTCCCTGCGTCAACGGAGGCACACGTAGCACGCTGCTCCCACACTTCGGTTGACGCCAAGCTGCGCGTCCGTGGACAGCCAGAGAGCCTCGGCAACGAAAGCGCCGGACTGCGCCGTATACTTGAGGGTTTTGAAGTGATCTTCTTCCCCGCACTTGCCAATATTCGGGGATCCTTCTTTTATTCGATGGGGAATGGTCTAAACGCTCGATAAATGTGGAGGTCACCTCTATCTATCAGTCCCCTTGCAAAAGACACATTTTCAACAAACATGACTGTCAGAAGGTCAACATTGCCAAACACGTCCACTCTTCCCTGATTTGCACAAGACGCCAGGTATATTGGCGACATCCGACATGTTGGCAATATGACATGGACGTGCATTGCCTCGTGTTCGCGTGTTGCCGTCGCTTGAGCCGCATCTGGCCCACTGACGCGTGTTGTGTGAGCTACAGCGCAGGAACCTCCACCTTTCTGTACAGCTCAGTAGTCTGCGTGTCTAATCAGCATGTCAGCGCTTGCCGTGCGCTCCTTCCATCCAGCATGTCGGGCTATCCAGACCCTCTGGATCCCATCAGCTTTCGGAACATTACATTTTGTGCAAACGCGAAGCCATCGCAAATGTTCGCTAATTTCGGATCGATGCTTTCAAAATACGTAACGTCCAGATCCGCGCAAATTCTCAGATGCCAGAAATTAACAAACTGCTCTGAGTCTGAGTCACCATCCATCGCGTTTCATTGGTCAAAACAAATCGACGTCTCACTTTTCATTGGCTAAAACATCGCTGTCGGCCAGCCAGTGGTCTCGATTGCTGAGACCGCATTGGCTGGTGCTGCCAGCATTACGCGGGCAGCTCCGACGACGATGGCGACGATGGCGACGGATCTCCAGGCGGCGCACGTGGCGCTGGCGCGCAACCTGCTGTCTTCGGTGCTGGCGCTGGCCTTCCCGGACGGCCTGGAGACAGATGCAGCGGCGCAGCGCGCGTTTCTGGTGCAGCAGCCGGCGCTGCAGGCGTCTCTCGAGCGCCACAACGTGTTCGGCCTCGTGACGGAGGGCAAGGCGCTCGCCAAGTGGCAGAGCAAGCTGCTGCAGCTCGTGGAGGCGGCGCCAGCGGTCTGTCGTGTCGGATGGGAGCTGCTGCTGCTGACGGCTCGCCAGAGTCCGTTGGAGCGGCTGGAGGCGATGGCGCCCAAGCTGCTGGAGCGGGTTCTCAAGGTCCTGAAACAGCACCAGAGCACGGACAAGCAGCAGGAAGAGGGAGATAACGCTGCTATGGAGGCGACTGCAGCGGCCTGCAGCGTGGCACAGGCGCTGTTGCACCATGTGGAGCGGTTCGGAGCGGAGACGCGTCGCGACACGCTCGAGCTGCTCACCAAGTTCGTTCCTGCGCTGCTGACTGTGCTCTCCAGCAAGCGCAAGACCAGCAGCAGCACGGTCTTGGTGCTCGCTCTGCTTGAGCTTCTGGCGACGCTGTTGCGCGTGGCGCCCAATGCGCTTCGTAGCAACATCACCAAGATCGAGGCGGCGTGTGTGAGCGCTCTCTTCCCTTCTGCCGAAACCTCGGAAGACGACGAGGCCGTTGCGAAGCAGGCTGCTGTGTGTCTGGCTCTGCTGTGCAATGCCTCCGACAATCCCCATCAGATCTGGACGCAGATGGCGCACAAGGCTTTGGAGGCGGCACACGCACAGCTGGATCTGCTTGCCGGCAAGCTGTCAGGAGTCTCGACTTCGACGGAGAACGTGGCGGGCAAGAAGCTCTGGATGCTCGGCGCTGCGAGCCCTCAGCTGCCGGTCTACCAACGCGCCGAGATCACGCTTTCCCGGTTTTCTCGGGCGTTGAGCGTGTTCCGCGAGTTGCTGAGTGCTCGTACAGCGACGCAGAGTCGCGGCCAGATCTCGGAGCGTGAGGCGCAGCAAGTGCTTCCAGACGTGGTGCTGCTAGCGCGGCGTGCGCTTGGCGTGCGCGCCCACGAAGTTGGCAAGCACACGGGCGTCTCGGACGACGGCTTGCGTCTGCCAGTGAGCGTGGTGTTCGCTGTGCTCCCGCGTGTCCACGCTCAAGCTCTGTATGCTCTGAGTTCAGCGGTGGAACGTACAGGATTGTGTGCTCTCCGTCACGCCAGCAAGATTGCACGTGTTCTGCTGCTCGCTTCGGAGAGTGTGGGGGATGGAGAGGATCTCCAGGCGCTTGCGGACACCACAGCGGTGTGTGTCCGACGTCTGGGCGCCAGCACCGTCGAGAAACTGGGTGTGCCATTACTGAGCGACCTGGTCGCTCGTTGCAAGCGCAGTCTGGATGACAAGGCTTCCATGCCTGCCAGCGACTCGAACAGTGTGGCGAAGGCACTGGCAGCTCAGCAGAACGATGGGAAGAGCGGAGGCGGCAAGAGCAAGAAGCGCAAGCGTCAGGCTGCAGCGGCTGCCACTCTTGCGGCTCTGGTTGGTGGCAACGCTGCTAACGGCCAAGCCACGTTCGTGTCGCTGCACGACCAGACTGTGAAGGCTCAGAGCTTGGCAGCGGCCTTGACAGCTATCGCTGGATGCATGAGCATCTATGGAACGCTGCTGCCTGCCACGTGCCGCGCTTCAGCCAGCGAGCTGGCGCTGTTGGCAGCTCAGCGTCGACAGACGGCGGGGACGGCCATTGGCCACGCTCAAGCTGCGGTGGACCCCGTGGCGCTGGCGCTTCTCTCGGACGCTGTGACCGCCGATGCCTCCGGTGCTCACGCTAACAACCTGCTTCGTGGCCTGCAGTACTGGCAGCGTCGCGCTGTTGGAAGCGGCGGAGCCTCCTCGGCGATGCTGCTGGCAGCTCTCAACGCTGGTGAAGCGTTGCTGCATCCGCGTGCTCCTCCACTAGCCATCAATTTCCAGGAAACCCCTAGCGATGAGAATGAGAACCGAGTGGGAAGCGCTTCGAAGGCCTCGACGACTGCGGTGGTGCGCGGAGACGCCATGGACTGGGACGATAATGGACTGGACGAGGACGCGTCGGAAGAGGAAGACAAGGAGGACACGCAGCCTCAGGCCACGACGGATTCGTCTTCGGCTCAGGAGCCGGTGAAGCCGCACACGGTCACGGACGAGCAGGATGGCGACGATGAAGAAGAGGAGGAGGACTACGATGACGTGCGACCTCAAGCGGAGGAGACGGATGCACCCATGGACGTCCAGGAAGAAGAAGAGGAGGAGGAGCCCGCTGTGAAGCGTGTCAAGGACAGCGAGGAAGAGGAAGTTGTTGCCATTGAGGTTGACGACGACGACGACGACGACGATGACTTCCCTGATATCGTGGTGGATGACGCAGAAGACGAAGACTGAGCCTGAGAGACGAGACGGGAGGAGGGAGAGGAGATTTCCGCTCGCTTGCTGGTCATAGATTTCCTGAAGACGAATGCATTCTTGTTTGACATTTCCCTCGTCGGTTGCTTTGACTTTGATATCGCACGCTCCAAGCCTCTGGCTCAAGCTCACTGCGTGCTTCCTTGACTCGACTCTCCTAGGCTGTCAGATGCAGATAGCCCTCGTCTTCCCGTGAGCCAGCAGGCAGGAGCGGCGAGCTCATGGACGCGTCTGCGGCCAGTAAGATGTCTCCGTCCTCGTCCTCAGCCTTGCCAGTGACTCCTGTCTTCAAACCCGTTTTGCCCTTGGATCTGGCACTAGCAGAGGCGGAGGAGCCGTGCTGAACCAACAGCCCGACGCCCACAGCGATGGAGAGCAGCGCCACGGGGTACAGCACCTTGTCAGTAGTGGGCACAGGCTCATTGTCGTCCTGGTAGAAGATGGCGCCGCCCACGACGCTGAAGGTGATCCAGCAGGCCTGGAAGATGGGGAACACAGTCATGATGTCCCCCAAGGCCGTGGCCATGTTGAGGAAGTGCGTCTGCACTAGGATGCACACGAACATGCCCCCTAGGAACACATACGTGAGCCCGTACTTGAACTGGTTGTCTCCCTTGAGCGTGAGGGCCACCATGATGGCCGAGCACTTGGCCAGTAGCACCGTCACGGCGCCTACAATGCCCGAGCAGATGGCGTAGTAGTACGGCACGCGGGTCTCTTGGGCGGCGTCTTCTTCCTCACCTCCGTCGACGTCCTCCCCATTGCCCCCGAGCCTGTTGGGGCCCAGAAGCTCGCGGAGCTGCTCCATACTGGTCGTAGGGGTGCTGCTGCCCCCAGGAATTGGGGCAGAAGCCGTCGTGGCCTGCAGAAGCTTCACCTCCATCTCCTGAAGCCGCTGCTCCAGTCGCTGGACTCGGAGCTCGAATTGCTAGGGATGCCAAGATATTGTGGTTAAAATAATATAAAATGAGAGAAGCAACGGCGGACATGACATACCTTCATGAGCTTCTGCTGACGGCGGTTAGACCAATAGACCTGGTTCTTGAGGCGGTTAGCTACTGAACCTTTGATGGTGGCGAGCATACTCACGGTACACACACCCACGCACACGATATAAACCACGAACTCTGGGTTAACCCACAAGGTCACAAAAATGTAATCGCGCACATCGAGCAAAGACACACAAAATACAAAAACAAGCACAGATGGATAAGAAAACCGCACACTTTGCATGGATGAGCGAATTTGGCCGAGACGACTACGTACCCGTGCGGACGAAGCGCTTCTCGAGTTCGGGCAGTGGGTACTCGACGTTGGGCTCAGCAATTAGCGCGATGAACACCACGCCCAAGATCACAAACAGCACGCCGCCGACGTCCGTCTGGAGCAATGAGTGCAAATACAATCCGGATAGACAGTCGTCAGTTCGTTCATAATACAAACTTCAGCAAACGTGTGTTAGCGTAGCGCGTTAGTCCAGTTTTGCAATGTTGCGGCATTACCAAATAGAGACTTTCGCGGTTAAGAAACTGAGCGGTGACGACGTTGGCGATGAGCGTGGCGCCTCCGCCCAGCGCGGCGACCAGCGACTGCGTGGCAAACCCGAAGGCCGCAAAGTCTCCCACACTGCCGAGCACCACGAGCGACAGCCCTAGCCACCACACGGGCCGCTGCACGTACGGCCGCTGCTCGCGCGCGGGCCGCGCGGCTTCGCTCGAGTGCGAGTACTTTTGGATATTCACGCCCAGGTTGGAGATGACGGACGCCACTACGGCCAGCGCGGCGCCGAACGTCTCCCATGTGACCATGGGCGTTAGTCCACAATGGCGGGCGGGAGGGGCGACGCCTTGTGCAGATCTCTTAGGCCACGGACGGTTTCCCGAGGGAATGATTGCGCTTCCGGATTGCGGTCGCCGCTTCCTGTTGCTGTTGTGGATTCATTTTTGCAAGGGAACGTCAAGGTGCAGCCAAGAGCGGGTCTCGCACTTCAAACGGGTTCCACCGAAACGGGTTTCACCCGTTTGTCTTGTTTTGGGTGCTGGGTGTCTTTCTTTCTTTTTTTGTCTCGCGCCTCTTGCCCAGATTCAGGGGGAGGTTTTTGCAGAAGCATACAAAAAAGGTCAGCGTTATCGACGGAAACGGAACCCAAAACAACACTTCGATCTTGAAACGGTTTTCCTGGATTGGGTTCGCACCTATTTTTAGGACTTTCCTTTTCAGTCGCGGGCCGCGCCCTCCCAGGCCGCTGGCCGCCTGCTTGGTCGGCATTCCGTAGACCTCGTCGGCGAAAAGGAACGGCAAGGCAAGGGGCCGTGTGCTGCTTGTTGCGCTGCTCTCTCCGCGCCGCAAGAGGTTGCCAAGCCGCCAAGACGCGCGCCGACGAAACGCGAGCGGAAGGCGCGCAGCATGAACCGCTACAAGATCACCAAGCAGCTGGGCGACGGCACCTACGGCTCCGTGCTCAAGGCCGTGAACCGCCAGTCCGGCGAAGTGGTGCGCTGCGCTTCCGATGCAACCCGTTTGCGTGCGCGCTGGGTGCTAATGGCTAAACGCACGACTGCATTTCGTTTGCACAGGTGGCCGTGAAGCGCATGAAGAAGAAGTTTTACTCGTGGGAGGAGTGCATGCAACTCCGCGAAGTGAACGTACGTGTGTGTCCAACCCTTGCGTGCATCTCGACCTAACGAGGGGGTAGCGCCGTTCTAACCGCCTGCTGCGCCTTGGACCATAGTCCCTCAAGAAGCTCAACCACCCGAACATCATCAAGCTCAAGGAGGTGATTCGGGAGAACGACGAGCTGTACTTCGTGTTCGAGTACATGGAGTGCAACCTCTACGACACCATGAAGAAGCGCGACCGCCACTTCCCGGAGTCCAAGATCCGCAACCTCATGTACCAGATGCTGCAGGGCCTGGCCTTCATGCACAAGCACAGCTTCTTCCACCGCGACATCAAGCCGGAGAACATGCTGGTCAAGGGCGACACCGTCAAGGTGGCGGACTTCGGCTTGGCTCGCGAGATCCGCTCGCGCCCGCCCTTCACGGACTACGTGTCCACCCGCTGGTACCGAGCGCCGGAGGTTCTGCTGCGCTCCACGACGTACAACTCGCCTATCGACGCCTGGGCTATGGGCTGCATCATGGCCGAGATGTTCACGCTGCGACCGCTGTTCCCGGGCAGCAGTGAAGGCGACCAACTGTACAAGATCTGCTCGGTACTGGGCAATCCCACGCACAGCACGTGGCCCGAAGGCATGAAGCTCGCGGCGCAGATGAACTACCGCTTCCCGCAGTTCGTACCGACGTCACTGGCGCAGCTGATCCCGCACGCCAGTCCCGAGGCATTGCAACTCATGACGGATCTGCTCAAGTACGACCCCAACCAACGCCCGACCTCCAGCCAGGCACTGCAGTACCCGTTCTTCCAGGTGACTGTGAACGTGACCATGCCACTCACGGTCTCGACACCTGGTGGCAGTAGTCAGCAGCTTCAAGACCGACCAGAGCCGGCGGCCTTCACGCCTCCGCAGAAGTCTGCAGGTAGCCAGCGGAGCGGCAGTGGGCAGTTCGGACAGAGCAAGAACCAGCAGCCAGTGACGGACGTCGGAGGGTACGGCAGCTTGCGTCAACAGGCCGTGGTCTCGTCGGCCTCCTCGTCCTACGGCGTGCCGCGATCGCTCCAGCGGAACGCCATGGCCGCAGCCGGCAGCAGCGTCTTGTCGGGCGGGACGCCAGGCAGTGGCAGTATGGGCGACACGCAGGGCTCTCGCTACACGCGCCAAGCAAGATACGCCCCCGGGATGCCCTACGGAGGCGACGGGGGCGGCGACCGAGCGACTTACTCGGGCGGCAAGCCCCCGTACCTTCCGGCAGGTAGTGGCGGCATCGCCTTGGGCTCCACGGCGGCGGTGGGCGGAGTCGCGGGGGGCGGCCTGGGCGGCTACAGCAGACACAACTATTGAGTGCGTGAAGCGTAGGATAGCGAGTCAAAGCGAGCGAAGCGAACGTCAAGACAGCGCCAGAACGTCAGCCACTATTTATATATCCCAGTTGAGC
>MBAC02008372.1:0-26959 GCA_001712635.2 Nothophytophthora sp. Chile5
GGGACGCGCTGAAACGCGCTAGCAACCGAGGTTCAAGCCTCAAAATCAGGCTCCGGATTCAAAGGACTCCTCCATTTAACCAATCAGTGCAGTCGGCTGGTGCAACTTCAAGTGCGTGTCCTTCGTGCGACTCACTATTGCCTCAGGCAACTGGATCGGCCTGTATCAGCGCCATTCCCGACGAGTTACGTGATGAGACACAGTCGGGGCTCTCACAGGTATCGGAAGCTTCGTTGCTGCCGGAAGGGCGGATGGCAAGAAGTTCTTCATCATCCACAGAAGGAGATCTATTGACACCTACACCAGCTACTCTTGTGCTCCCAATAGCCCTCGGCAACTCACTGCCACCGCCAGAAGATGCGTCCACCACGCAAGCATCAGCGCTGGACGCACCACCGAGAATAGCAACTATGCCGAGATCAAACTCGGCGTTTGCTCCGCAGCAACCAGTCAGCGAAGCGATCGACGCACCCCAGCAGCCAGCACCAACATCATCACGCCCGACGGAAGGGCCCACTACCAGTCACGTCGGCCTCCAGACGTATGCGTTTATTCTGAAAAAACAGCCCACAATCATGTCAGAGGAAGACATCATCGACCTGCGAGCACGAGCAAGTGAACTTCCAAGAGTGCCACACAAATGGGATTACCTCCACAGCTTGTTTCTCGAGAAGTATCCTGGCAGCTCTCTCACCTCAGAAGGCCTCCGTTGTAAGTTGAGATCGAAGCCAAAACGACCGGTCCAAGACACGATCGCACCAATCGCGCAGCCTGAATGGAAGAAAGGCAGAGCAGCAGCATCCTGCGACAGCTGCCGACGGAAGAAGAAGCGGTGCGGTGATGCATCTGCCAATCCATCGTGTACTCGCATCAATCGCTCGGATAACTCACCACTGCATGCCTTTTTTCACACAGAGTAGGCACACCTTTGTTTTTCAGGAAATGACAGTTGCTGTGCTTTGCTTTGGGCTGGCACTTGGCGCATGACAGAGCGAAGCACCGTGCTGAGCTGGCGTTTTGATGAATGGAGTAGCTGTGCTGAGGCACACTCGTGAAAAACTGCAAATTGTAGAGTGAATAAGAAATGAAAGTGACTTGCACCCTCACACTGCCGCGATCCGCGTGTCCCAGTTGTGAACCATCAGGATATTTCTAACTTAGCCTTTGTATAGTCGTTCGACAGCCAAATAATGGGATTGGGAGTGGCCAATGGGACAATTAGGTGAGACATCAAAGGTTCAGTCGGTGACCAACGGTCGCGACCGGTCACAACGGTGGCGGGACAATCCCCAGCATTTTTGATAAACCACGTTGCGGCTGCGGCGGTGGCGGCGGGAAGACGGTGTCGGCGACGTGGACGGCGGCGCTGGCGGTGGAGCGCTGTGGCCAGAGCCCGCGTGGTGGCCTTCGGGCGTCCCCCTGGTTGCGTTTGGTGGTGATTGTGCCAGTATGGTTACGAGATGTCCTCCGTTGGATGCATACACCACACGTTTATGCAGTGTGCATAGCAAATTGAAAGACGGCAATCAATGATGTAGTTCTTTCATTATTAAAAGGATAGCTCCCGACGGATGGTTTGATGCGAGAATAGCATAAACAGCTCTTGCAAGGTGGCTTTTTGACTCCTTAGTTCACCGAGGTCGGTTTCCTGAGGAAATTTGGTGTCATTGAAGTCGGGGATAGGATGTCTTTCCCGATACTGCACTCCACGAATCCCCCCATCAGTGCAGCAATCATCATCCATGAGAAGGTCTTTGTCAGGGAAGTCATCGTCATTGGCAACGAGCTCAGAGAATATAGTTTCCCAGTGGTTGAGAGGATCCTCACCGTCACTGAAGGCATATTCAGCGCCGTCAGAGTTGTCAAAGCCGTCAGAGTTGTTGAAGCCGCCAGCGCCACCAGCGCCGTCAGCATCGATAGCGTTGTCACCGTCGTCAGCACCTTCTGCATCTTCGTCGGAATTATCGTCGAGATTTCCATCGCTTTCATCCGATGCGTCGGCCGTTGCTGGAGTATGTTGATGCGGCTCGGATGCGCGGGATACCTCGTGAACGCAAGAGAAAGCACTGCGCGCGTTGATTCGACTACGATTTGGAGTTCCATACGTAGCCAACTTCTGCGGCTCGTTCGTATTCACAACTCGCCTTTTAGGGGGGACAACAGTTGTGTCCTTCTTTGACCCGGAGCGATGATTTCTCTCTCTCACATGCTTGCGGACAACGGAAATCCGTCGAGCTTTATCAGGAGACATCCTGTTGCGCCTAGCCGTATGAATTAGTGCCAATTCACTGAAGTATCGCTCACAGGTCGCAGTATTGACCACGATCGAAAGGATGACCATTGCCAAATCCGGGAGCACACTTTTCGGCTTCACGAGCTTTGCAAATCGCCAAAACGCGGGGACGGGTGGGATGGATCCGTTCGCGAAGTCGCCCAAAGACGCATCAATGAATTCACCCTGCGTCCAGTCGGCAATGTCACCTCTCAGTGAACCTGATTCACCCCCGATGAATCGCTTGAAGTAGAAGATTGCAAAACGGCAGATGTTGGCAAGACTTGACACGTTCGTACTTGGCAACGCGCGGGCATCCTCCGTGTAAGCTGGATGCAAAAACAGAGCTAACATAATCAGCGGCTGCTCACAAGCTTTCCACCGGTTTTCGATCAGGATGACGAGCTCAGAGCGGTAGACACTGGTCACAAAGCCATCGTAGATGTCTCTGAAACATAGAACGATGTCAGCAAGAGTGTTTTCATCTGCCTGTAGCTTGAAAGAAACAAAGCAGAGCGGCCGTACTACCCGCTCAGCATCGTGGAGCTTCTCCCAAAAGCCACGATCTTCAAGGACAGCCAAAGAAGTTGGAAATGAATCATGATCTCGATATTTCACCGCGAACACTTCCAGAGCACAGCGCATCCGAAGTAGCGAAGCAAAGCACGCTTGCATTGAGTTCCATCTTGTTTCACACAATGGTCTCAACGCTTTGTGCAGGCCATACGTTTCCTCCATACAATCACGGGCACGCTTGAGTCATTTTGACGATGAAGCGTTGATGACATTCACCACAGCGGAGGCTTGGGCCGTCACCTCCCGGAATGTTGACCGCAAAACAGCCTTGACGAGGTTATTCACATCGTGTGCAAAGCAAATGAGAAATGCCACATTCGGCCACCTCAAGGCCAGAATGCGGCGGGCACGTCCGCATTGTCCGGCGTTATCGGTCACTACCGCACCAAGCTTCCAACCATCGGCTTCAATAGCCAGCATTATCGCCTCCATCTGCTTGGCCAAAGCAAGTCCATCATGCTCAGACCCTGTCGGATAGAGGCCAATGGTTGTGTTGCTTCCGTGAAGTGCGAGCTGACACCCCAAAAGATGTGTTTTCACTATGTTTTGCCAAACATCGCTCAGAAAGTTGACACGTCCGCCAGATCGTATTTGAAGTTGCCGCAGAGCATTCGTATCCTGGTGTGAAACTTTCTTCGCGTAGTCGCTCAAAAGACGACCTCCCAGTTGTCGACGCGTGGGAAGCACAGCCGCCGCTGATGCATTTATCAGCTGGAATACTCGTTTGGTTGAAGAGCGACCGACGAACGTGTCTGGTAGCTGGTTGTCAGCCTGGAACTCCAGAAGGGCCTCGTGGAAGTCGAGTATTTCCTGTGGTGTGAAGTCGCGGAGTGGTAGTGGATCTGTAGCGTCTTGTTCACGGTGTTCTGTGTCATTTGGTTGGCTGGATGCAGGAGAGGAAGCATTGAGAGCGTGCTGGCAGGTTGAAAGGTGCTTCTTGAAGTTATCGTGACGGCCAATGATGTTCTCAACGACTACCGATCCGTCCGTCGCGTTAGCATCGATGCAGTGGCGACACTGGTGGAAGAACTGCGATGTATTGCATGGTATATTCGTCTTCAGGAACTGCTTCCGCTCCGCGCTTTGTTTCCGACCCATGAGCGTTGGCTTCTTCAGGAGATTGCAAACTTCTTTCTGTCGTCGCTGCAAGCCAGATTGTTTAGTCCACTAATAAAAACACTGCGGTACTACTTGCTTGATCTTCACCGTCTTTATCCCGTCTTTTCTCGTCTAAACGTCGTCTAAACGGTTTTCGTTTAAACGCCGTTTAAACGGTTCCTATTTTTGAACGCTTGCTGCCAACACTGGTGCGGCCGCTACAGAGATGCTTTGAGGGATAGAACATATCTTCAACATGCTCCTAACCACAAGCTACGTCGACGGGGGATCGCAAAGTTCGTCGTTTCGCTCTAAATTGAATAAGAATTAGGGATGAGGTTAGGGCATCTAATTTTTTTGAAACAATCCTTTTCAATTTATGGCAAAATCATGGTATATTTACCCGAAACACTCTCAAAAACATGTGCGCCGCCCATTTACCGACATATACCGGTATCACAAACTGCAGTTTCTGCTCATCAAAGGGCTACTATTCGCGCTCATAACATACACACACACTTCACCTCCACAACCGCCCAAAAAATACTTGCCAAGTTGAAATGGAGCACGTTGCAGCAGCTGATGTTCTTCCGCTGGAGGCGTCGCTGAAGCTGCGGGGCGACGTCGAGGGCTTCCCACTCCTGCTCGATGAGGTTGGCGGGGGTTCGGGCCATGAGGATCTGCTGGCTGATCGTCTCAATGACCGCGATGGCGACCAGGAGCTCCTGCAAGAGATGGGAATCGAACTGGACCTTGGCTTGGGCGACCTGCTGATCGGACGCAACTCAGCAGATGCACAAGGCGATGGAGTTGCAGTGACTGGCTCTACTACCACAAAACTAAGTGCTGAAGGTCCACAAGGAATACTTGAGGCCGCCGCTGCTACTATTGCGCCTGAGAAAGTGAAGAAGGCGAGGCACAAGCGGCCAAAGGACGAGCTCGACTACCTGCGCAACCAAGTGGTGCAACTGCAGCAGGAGCTGGAGTTGGCGCAGCTCACGTCTACTGAGGCGCTCATACTTGCACCAGAGGGAGAGAGTCTTCTGTCCTCAGAGGAATTAGACGGCGAGGAGAAGGAGCACCCTGCATCGCTATGGGAGCGTGTCGCGAAGAACCAGAAGACGGAGAGAATGAAGACCGAAGTGGAGAACCTGAAGCTGCGTCAAACGCTAGAGGGGCAATTAAAGATAGCGAGAAGCTTAGAGAAGTTGCTTCGTAAACGCCCCGCCGAGGAGACGCTGGACCAACGAGACCAGAGGACGCAACTGCGGAAGCTGGCGAATGTCCAGGTGGCCGACATCTTCGGCATCCTGTCCGAGCGAGTGGATGCTCTCTTTCTGGACGTGGACGCTGTGATGAGAGAGATGGGCTTTGCGACCGAGAGGCGAGAGCGGAATGATGCAGAGGTCAAGTTCGACTCCTTGGGTCGTGTCTGCCTGGAGCTGGTGGATGCCAAGATCGTTCCTTTCAAGCTGCACGATGTCAGCGAGGCTGTGTGGGCAACTGCGAACACGGAGCGCGTGCAGCTACCCAACGGCTATTACGGAGTATGGAGATCTCGCTTTTCGAGGTTCTACTGTGGATATGTGACTGAGCTTGTGTGTCTTATCGTCTATTGTAGGCAGTGGACAATACAGAGGACACGGTGCGATCCGAGTTCTGCGCCACGATGCGTCTGCGTCGAACGGAAGTGCTGGTCCGGATGCATTTGCTGATGAAACGTGTTGTCGAAGAGCATCGGGTTCTACTGGTTTGGGCTACCATCGGCCGAACGGAAGGCGCGGCGTTTCGTGTGCCGCATGTCAACATCAGCGAAAGTGCGTGGACTGTGCTGGAAGATATGGGCAGGGATCAACCAGGGACCAATGGGGTCGTGGGGCCATCGACTATCATGCAGTCGTGTATCCGCTTGACACCCGAGTTAGATGGGCTCGCCCAGCGGAACTCGCAAATCGGGTTGTTGACGGATCTGATGGTCGGGTCGTACGCACTAAACTTGGAGACTCTGCACCAGACCATCGAAAACCAGCTTCTGCAAGCCGCGTTCGGGTAACCCACCCACAATCAAGAGTGAAAACTTGACGTCGCGGCACGTGTAATAGCGTATTGATCATCTACGCATTCGAGAAATGCACCATTCGAGTGAGATCTTGCACCAGGCGCGATCAATTGGACCAGCTGCATCCATCAAAACCGGCATTCATACCGCTTTAACCGGTAGTACCGGTTTCGGCGGGCTGATGGCGATCTCTGAGTTCTGAACTCATCCCAAGCTCTGTCGTCATGCATCCAGCCAATTCCGCCGATCTCGTGCCTCTAGACGACTCGCTGGCGTTTCTGGACGACGTCGAGGGGTTCCGCCTTCTCATTCCCGAGCTCGAGGGCGTCGATGAGCTCGAGGGCGGTTTTCATGGCGACGCAGGGTCTCTTGGGGACCACGACGGAACCCAGGAACTGATCCATGAGTGGGGGCTCGCCGATGCTGCGCTGTCCAGTCCCGCCCACCTAAATGCAAGTCCAGTTGCAATGCTGCCACCTCCAACAGTGGTAGACAAATTGGTTAACATGGGAGAAGTCGCATTAGATGCCACAGCCACGGACGCTACTGTAGCGCCTATTGCAAAGCGAGAGCCATCGACAAGGAAGGCGAGGCGGCAGCGCCAAAAGAATGAACTCGATACCTTACGCGCAGAGGTGGCGGAAATGGAGCAGGAGCTGGAACAGCTCAAGGTTTCCAGCAGGGCATCCACTCCAGCAGATGCCAGATGCCATTCATTACTGGATGAACTGGACGGCCAACAGCAATCCAACGAATCCGCTTCATTGTGGGAACGGATCGCGGAACACCAGAAGGCCGAGCGGTTCAAGGCCGAGGTCGAGAATGCGAAGCTGCGAGATAGGCTCGAGGGTCAGCTGAAGATTGCGAGAAGCCTAGAGAAGCTACTTCGCAAACGACCTGCCGATGAGACGCTGGGTCGTGGAGATCAACGAGCGCGACTGCGGAAGCTGGAGAATGTCCAGGAGGTCGACATCTTCAGCATGCTATCCGAGCGAGTGGATGCTCTCTTTGTAGATGTTGACGCTGTGATGAGAGAGACAGGCCTTAGGACTGTGAAACGGGAGCGAAACGACGTCGAGACCAGGTTCGACGACGCGGACTGTGTCTGTCTGGAGATGGTGGATGCAAACATCGCTCCCTTCGCGCTTCACGACGTGGCGAAGGCCGTCTGGGCCACTCTGACCACTGAGCGCATCCAACTACCCAACGGCTACTACGGGGTAAGACTAACTGCGTTGTGTTCCGTCTCGTGGATATATAGGTAACGTTTGGTGTGTTTTATTGTATGTGTAGACACTGGACCACACAGATGATATGGTTCGAGCGGAGTTTTGCGTGACGATGCATCTGCGGCGGGCGGAAGCTTTGGCTCGAGTTCAAGTACTGGGGAAGCGCGTGGTGGAGGAGCACCGTGTTGTGATTGTCTGGGCGACTGTCGGCCAAACGGAAGGCACACCATTCGGCGTGCAATGCATCGACTTGATCGAAAGTGGTTGGACTGTGCTGGAGGAGGTCACGGACGAGCGACGCTCCTCAACCCCCTCAACAATTACGCAGTCGTGCGTACGCGTGACGCCCGAGTTGGACGAGTTCTTGGATTGGAAAGCCCGCATTCGGGTGCTGGCGGACCTGATCATCGGATCGTATGGGGTGAACATGAAGGCACTGCACCAGACCATCGAGAACCATCTCTTGGCAGACGCATTGCAGTGACGTTTCCACAGTGAAACAAGGTTACGATGATCAGGTTTCGCACAGAAACTATGCATACAAATACGAAGCCTGTCCATGGCAACTCAACTCTCTTGGGGCAACGACAACCTGTGTTTGATTGGATTTGCTGGGCTGTGGCAGTCTGACCAACGACACAGCCTTGCTGGGATCGCTCGGACTACGACGACAGCTTCTTGGTAATCTCAGCGAAGCTTTGGCCCTGAATCTTGGCGATTTCGAGTTCCAACTCCGAAGGCTGGCGCGACTTGTCACTGTAGGCGATGGTGCCAGCTCCCCAGAGGCTGCCGCCGTGGACCACGTCGTTGCAGTCCACGAGTGGGCTGCGGAACCCGAGCGACACGAAGACCATCCCATGGTGCGCAATGAACGGGGTGGTGCTCATGGCCGTGGTCTCCTGGCCCCCGCCCAGCGATGCGGTGCTGAAGAAGACGCCGCACGGCTTGCCGATGAGACCGCCCTTGGCCCACAACCCGCCGCAGGCGTCGAAGAGAGCCTTCATCTGGGCCGGCACCATGCCAAAATGGGAGGGGAAGCCCAGCAGAATGCCATCAGCATCTTGCAGCACCTGCGGGGTGGCGATCGGCAGATCGGGCTTCGCGGGTGCGTGGAGCTTCTGGAGCAAATCCTCGTCTAGCGTCTCTTTCACTTGATACAGCTCTGCTTGGACGCCCGGTACAGTCCTCACACCCGACTGAATTGCCGATGCCAGCTTTGAAACGTGGCCGTACATGGAGTAGAACACGATCGCGACCTTGGTCATGCTTGCTTGAGACGATGGTTAACTGGCTGGGAGGTGAGGTTGGCTTGCTCCGTGCTGAGGAAATTGCGTTTTGAAGCTCAGGTATCGTTGGCGTTTCAAAGGACAAGTGCTGCACGAATTTCGTCGGCGCGTGTGCAGTGGCCACTGATGCACAGCACGCGCAGTGGGGCGGGGACACTCATTGCGAGTGGCGAAGAGCTCTGGCGCGCGTAACCAGCTTCCTGCAAAGTATGATGACTCCTAAATCGACTACAAGTTGTCCAGTAAATTGTGTGAGGCACGGTACTGAGCAGCCGGTGGTCGGATCAGTTTATCACTTTTGACATGGTTCCTACTTAACTAAGCATAAACTGTAAAATTGTCAAACAGTTCCTATTTCTGCGCGTCAGAGCGACGTACTTAATTTAAGTACCGTGCTGCAGATGGACCTGAAGATTGGAGGAATGATATCCAGGGGGGGGGTCTTCCGCGGAGGAAATGGCGGAAATAAGAATAATGTAAATGATCAGTTTAGTACAGCTTGCACCTGCTGCGTCCGTTGAGAACGTCCCATTTGAGTGTTTACATCACGACTTCCTCTGGCAATCTGTAAGGTATCGCATAAGCAACCTTATGCGATTGAAATTGCAGGGCTGTGAGGCATTAATGGCATGCATCTGTACTCTATAGAGTCACTAAGGAGGGATATCAGCCCATTGCGAAGCCATATCGTTCGATCAGGCGGACTATTATGACGAGAGCTTCTTGGTAATCTCAGCGAAGCTCTGACCCTGCACCTTGGCGATCTCGAGCTCCATTTCTGTGGGTTGGCGCGACCCATCAGCATTGGCGAGGGTGCCAGCGCCCCATGGACTCCCACCGTGGATTTCCTCGTTACTGCCCACAAGCGGCGTACGGTAGCCGAGCGGCACAAACGTCATTCCGTGGTGCGCGATAAACGGAGTCATGCTCATGGCCGTTGTCTCCTGACCGCCGCCCAGAGACGCCGAGCTGAAGAAGATGCCGCACGGCTTGCCGATCAAACCACCGGTGGCCCACAGTCCACCGCAGGCGTCGAAGAGGCCCTTGACCTGAGACGGCAGCATGCCAAAGCGCGTAGGGAAACCCAGCAGGATGCCGTCAGCGTTCTTCAGCACATCCGGCGTAGCCAGCGGCAGATCAGACTTGGGCGGCGCGTGTAGAGCCTTGAGCAGGTCATCGTTCAGCGTCTCGCTCACCTGGTACAAGTTCGCTTGCACGCCTGGCACCGAGGTTACGCCGGCCTTAATGGACGACGCCAGCTTGGCCACATGGCCGAACATGGAGTAGTATACGATCGCGATCTTGGTCATCGTTGGTGAAGCTCTTGGGCGTGGTTGGGAGTGCGCAAATCACGGAGTGAACGAACACAGGGGCTTCGGATCCACCACCATTTTGGCGACGGTCCGTCACGCCGCGTCAGAATTGCGTGCGGTGCAACGTGGCAAACGGCGGAATACGTAAGCGCACGGTACTCTTTCAAATACTGTGACCGACTGACAAAGTACATGGTTGTGAAAGGTGCTATGTCATCAAGAGGGTACACTATTTAGACGACAACGCAGTGTGCTCGTGATTACCATGATTACACTTGAAATACCGGTATTTGACAAAATAACTAGTACATTGTACCAGCAAGAGCACCACTATCAAAATATTAGCGCTTTTCGTGGATTTTGCGTTTTCGATAATGCCATGCAGTGGTATGGACGTGTCTACGAAAGTGACAGTATTGCTCATTTCTGTTGACTGATGGTGATTTGTATAAGTAGCATCGTCTGTAAAGCGAGGGAGGCCATTTGGAGGCTCCAAAATGGCCGCTTTTTTTCACTGCTTTTGGTTCATCCAAGTTTGATATAAGTTACTTGACTTTCGAAACGGATACCTACTGTCCTGCTTCTTCCGCACGGAAATGATTGCTAAGTGTTCCATCTTGAATGAAAGATATTGGCGTAATCATTTCAGATCGGAGGAGCCAACTACGGTTTTTTTGCGCCGACATCCATTGATTGCTCGACTACATGTACACTTTCTGTGTTAATTGGCGTCATCATTTCGGATCGGAATAGTCGACTACTGTTTTTTCTGCGCCGAACACCCAACTACAGGAGGAGCAAGCAGCTGGCGGCCATTTTGCCCAAGAAGTCGCTACCGGACGGCTCGGAAGAAGCCTCTTTCTGCATCGCTTCCCAGCCCTCCCCAGGCCCCGCTCTCCCCACACGCACAGCCCGTCGCCTCCAGAGCCCAACGGCCTTAGCAGGCGCGCAACCGCGACTCCAAACGGCGCGGTGGTTCCCAAATCAACACCCCGTAAATCCACCTCTCCAGCGAAAGGCAACGACGATCATGGCGAACAGCGGAGACGACACCCACGCGCTCTCCCTGGACGACATGGCGCTCTCCGCCGACCTGCTGCCAGCCTTCCTCGACGAGCTAAGTGATGGCGACCTCCTGCCAGCGCTCGGGCCCTTGTCGGCACCTCAAACGCCTTTAAACAGCGCGTCCTACAGCGATTCCGACGTGGTCATGGCTTCTGCATCGATGCATTGGGGCTCTCCCTTCCATCAGTACGGGAACGAGGCTTCAGCCAACACGTCGCCACCTCCGTCGTATCCGCTCGCACCACTATTCCAGCTTCCTAGTAACGTGGAGCCCGCCGCGGTAAGCCGAGAACTGATAGCAACGCCAGCACACGAGGCGAATGCCGCCGTGAAGCCCGAGGAGCAGGCACTTGCTTTTATTGGGAGCGCACAGCCGCGTCCGCCCATGCAGAACTCGACGCGTAAGCGACAGAAGGCGGAGCTGGTCTATCTACGCGACAAGGTGGAGGCACTTGAGGTCGAGTTGACAGCGAAGCGGCGCGAGCTCATGACCAGCAAGAACGACGACACACTGGCCGTTTCCGTCCACTCGCGAGGTCGACGCGCACGGTTGTCGCGGTGGCAGCGCGTGGCCAAGCATCAGCTCGTGGAGAAGCAGCGCACCGAGATGCTAAACCTGCAGCTGCGTGCATCGCTAACCGATCAGATCAAGCTGGCTCGCAGTCTGCAGAAGCTGCTGAAGAAGCACACGGCGAGTCAGAATGGCGAGACGGAGGTAGCTTTACTGCACGCGCGACTGGAATTCAGCAACTGTCGCGATGGCGTAAGTGAGGCGTCGCTCTACGAGACGCTGCTGCGCAATATGGATTCGGTATACGCCGAGGTGGACGCAGTTTGTGCCCGACATCCGACAATGCGCAGTATGGAAGAGGGCGGCGACGTGTCCAGTCTGCATGTAGGTGAAACAGAGGCCATCTTCCTGGAAGCCACAAGCTCCAAAGTCATCCCGTTTGGGTTTGAGGAGACCTGCTCTGCTATATGGCGCTGTCTATCACGTGACCACGTGAAGCTGGCTGACGGCACGTATCATGGCGTGGCTAGCTCACCAGACTCAATCCGAGCCAAGGCCATCATGACGCTGCGTGTCAACAGTGCACAAGCTCGGATGCAGATGCGCTTCGCCATGAAGAAGTTCGTGGAGGGCGATCGCGTGGTGCTCACATTGGAGTCAGCATCGGAGAGTGAAGGTCCGCGGGATCTGCTGCATGGACTGAAGATGATGGAGCGCGGCTGGGTTGTCATCCGCCGAGTGCCCATTGCATCTGACGATGAAGATTGTGATCATGATATAGAAGCACCCGAGGAGACCATCATTCAGCTCTGCATGCGCCTCACGCCATCGCTGTCTGCAGGTGTGTTGGACGCTCCGGGTCAACGCACAGGAGCGCTCACCGAGCTCATCCTCGCAGCCGTTCACCGGAACATCGGATGGTTGTTCCAGACGGTCGAGAACATCCTCATGGAACAAGCCCTTGCTGCCCCCGCATCGTGAATGATACAAGCGAAAGGTGAAAACGGTCGCCGAGAATAGCGCAATTTTGATGAGCTACGGTGTCTTTGAAGCGAACACACCGAGGCTGCAACCTGGAGGGGGCAAGTTGCTGGTCCGGTGATGATCTCTACGCTGCGACTAGTATCCAAGCCCTCGGTCGTGGTGCTGATGCACGACGTGTGCACGGCATTAAAGACGGAAGAGGACCTGGTGAGCTCAGACCACGTCAGCACAGCCGGCTTTGGGCTGAAGACGCAATTTTGTCCAACCGATTTGACTCGCTACAGATTATCAGCCAATCATCGCTCGCCAAGTCAAGTCCGACGGGTGTGACACATGGATGCATCTCTCCTTTCAGACGATGAAGTGGCTACACTGCTTGGACTATTGCCTGCTGCTAGGAGTATGGTCTTCGCGGTGGAGTGTTGCTCGCATCCATTCACAATCACATTTTCAACGAGTCCAGCATCCCCTCGCCCCACCCTCAAGCACTCGAAAGCACCTGGAACATGGGCAACCTGGTCTCTCAGTATGTGCACTTTGCGCTCGACAAGATGGCCAACTACTGGACGAAGCCAAGTCGCATCCTACTGCTCGGACTCGACGGCGCTGGAAAAACCACGTTGCTGTACAATATGAAGCTCGGCGAAGCTGTGACCACGATCCCGACCATCGGCTTCAACGTCGAGACGTTCCGGTACAAGAACATTGAGTTCACGGCCTGGGACATCGGTGGCCAGAGCAAACTCCGTCCGCTCTGGCGGTTCTACTACGAGGGCGCTGACGCCGTGATCTTCGTCATCGACTCGGCTGATCGTTTCCGGATCGACGAGGCGGCGAGCGAGCTGCACCGCGTCTTTGAGGACGACGCACTTCGCGACTGCAAGCTGCTGGTGCTGGCCAACAAGCAGGATCACCCTGACTGCATGGGGATCGACGAGCTCCGCGAGAAGCTGGATCTTCAGCGTGTGACCCGGAATGCATCCCACATCACGAAAACCATCGCGGTCTCGGGTCTAGGCATCGACGAGGGCATGACGTGGCTCAGCAAGGCCGTCACCGGGAAGTGAAAGTAAGGAGCACACTTCGTAGTTGACTGGACCGGAAGCCCAATCCATTGCTACAAACTTGCATATGTACTTTACAAAACAAGGGAAGCAAGCGGTGATCGCGTGCATCTGCTTCCACCATCTTCACCATCTTCGGTGCACTGTCCTTTGTAGATCAGCGTCTTGACGATCTTGGCGATCTTGGTGTCGCTCACTTGCGTTCCAGTCAGCTCAAGGCCTTGAACTCCGTAAGCAGCAGCTTCTCCAGCACGTGGTGCATGACGATAACCGTGCGGTGATAGCAGCCCACTAACACATTGGCCAACGTCCCCACGGCCAAGTCGCACACGTCAAACTCGACGCGAGCGAGTGGCGACACGCGCATGCAGGTCTGTGTGAGGCTCATGGCTCGATTCGGCTCAACGCAAGTTGACGAGTGCGTCAACGGACGCAGCACGTTCCAGCCGCGCTCTTGAAGTCGGATCTTCAGCGATCCGTCGGTCTCCACCATGGCGTTCCACACGCAAATGACACGCGTTCCGCCATCCGCCATCCTCTCTCGAAAGCGCTTCACAGTCAGCCACACAGTCACAACAGTCTCGGCCATTGGCAGATGTACCGAATCCGAGATCTTGACGGCGACCACGTCCTCCGTAACTTCGCGAATCTGATAGAGACCTGGATGGAACTCCGCGTTCGTGTCGGCGAGGCAGTGCCAAACGGCGTGGTCCACGGCGTCCACGTTGAACGGGAACACCTTACACTCCGTGTTCTCCAAGAAGATGCCCTCAACCGCTTGTGTGGCCCGAGGTACTGCCGTCCGCGCCATGTCGCCTTCGAAACTGGTCAACCCCATGGACCGGAAGATGGCGTCGGTCTCTCTGTACTGCGTCTCCAGCTCCACCCTTAGTGACTCGAAGATGGCGGCCTCACTGTCGAACAGACTGCCGCGGAAGAGCTGCTCCGGTCTGCGCCGCAGTAGCGTCGCCTATTGGAGCATCACACAGCACGGAGACACAAGACAAAATAAGACTGGAGCATTGAGGGGGCCAACTGGTGGGGAAGGCGAGGGGTTCAGTCGAAGCACTGTTACTACTGCATACAAACACGGCTACTGGCTTACAGCGCGTGGGTTGCGGAACGCAACTTCGAGCTGCTTGAGCGCTCGCAACTGCTGCTCAGCCAGTGTTCGAAGGCGTTTGTTTTGCCGCATCGATTTCTGATACTCGGCCTTCTGGAACGTGGCGATGCGCCCCCAGAGCCCTTCATTGGAGACCTCAGGGCTGTTGGGAGCGATCGCCACGGCGTCCACGCCTGCTGGACTGCCAGCTTGATCATTGACATTGCTCTTGTTTGTGGTTTGCTCGGGGGAGCCGGGAGTCCAGTTGGTGTTCTTGGCTGGCACCAGGAGATCGGGCTGAGGCACGAGATTGAACACGATGGCGGTCTCCAACGCCTTCTCCTTGTCCGCCAGCGCCTGGAGACGCAGCGTCTCCAACGTCTGCTCCATTTGACGCACACGTTCGCGGAGATACACCACCTCGTCCTTCGGATTGGGGCGATGTCTCGGCGTTGACTTGGAGACTTTTGCTGTGACCTTGGGCTTGGGTTTCGCTGCAGTGTGTAAACTAACGTTGGTGATCGTCGGCTTGACTCTCCACTCTTCCCCAGCCAGTCCCTGCTTCAGTTTGGCAGTCACGACGCCGTGATACACGCCACCCATGGCTTCTTCCTCGGCCTCATCGCTCGTAAAGTAGTCCAGCATCGCGCCATCCAGCACCGGCAAAGCGGCCAGCGACGTCACGGAAGCTGACGCGTCATCACTATCAGCCGTACAGCCTGCCAGTTGCTGCTCGTGGTCGCGCGGAGGGTGGCGGCGACGGCCACGAGGACGAAGAGGAGGCACATCCAGGTCTTCGTCGTCCGAGTCGAACACGATGGGGGAGGCTGAGGCCGTGGAGCTCTCGCCGGGCTCGTAGGCCTCGTCCACCAGCTCCATGACGTCGTGCAGCACCAGCACACCGTCGGGGTCACCGGGGAGGTCCGTGACGCACATATTGAGGCAGATACAGGCAGCTAGAGAGAGGAGAGGGCTTGAGTGCGGGAGCTTCTTCGCGTGTCTGAGCTCTTTGGACCAGCAGCTAATTGAGCTCAGACAGGTAGTCTATCCAGCTGAAAGCGTCGCATTTCAAATGTGGAAAGAAATATGTCCCTTTGTTTTTAAAGTTATGTGACACTTGAAGTTGACCAGGTGTTAGGGTGCGCGCGGGGCTGCTGCGCTGTGTATATTTTCGAAAAGCACACGTGTCCTATTTTTACTGACGCATTGCATTCAGTGCCAGATTCCAACTTACTGTTCCTGGCTTTACATTTCAGTAGACAGGCGATTTGTCTCACATGCGACTGTTATCATCGGACACAGATCGACCGAATGGGAAAACCTTGAGCCTGCAGGCCTATGCCCTCCCTCACACTCTGTCGCTGGTCGCATTTCCTGCAGACCGGCGCCCAGAAGCTCCAGCTGGGGCCAATCGCCTTTCCAGACCGCTTGGTCCGTCCGTATTTCTGCTTCGATAGGGAGCTTCCATCGGCAGGAGCGTCGCGGATACCCCCGCGCTGCGCTCTGTTCCAAGCGAACGCTCGGCTGGCTCGAGCGTTCGCTTGCTACGGATCCTTCACTCACGTCAATTGACCAGCGAGCACGTCTGTGCAGCGCCACCCGCAGCACCTGGACCAGGAACCGCGATAGACACGGGGCACTCCCAAGCACCAATGGCCCCGAACGATTCCTCATCGGAAAACAAAGCCACGCGTAAGGGCGCCTCATTATTATGGAAAATGGACGGTCCAGTTGCTGTAAACCAGATCTGTGAGCGATTCGGATGAGTGGCAGTGCAGCAGAAGCAGGCGTGAAGCTGTCGCTGTTGTTGTGTGTGCTCCAGGAAGAAAGGGAAGAGCAATGTTCCTCGCTAAATGCTGGCCTTCTGGTGCAGCGATGTAGCACGCAATTGTCTGAGAAGCGTCCGCCGAAGCGGATGACCCGCTGCAGCTCATTTACACAGAATAGCGCCTGCCAACAGCCACAATCGACAGACTGCATTACCGCCACTAGTAGAGCTGAAAACGTTCACAGCTTCTATCGGGAGGCACGCATGCCTTTTACGTGACTTGGTGTTCGCTTGCTTGCACGGGAAGTCGCCCGTCCGCTTTCAAGATGCAAAGAGGCGACGTCATTCCGGCTTTGCACCTCGTAAATGGCTACACTCCTCTGCCCCAGCCAATCAATTGGTGGTCCTACGCCACGCCTCCGGTTGGATGATCTGGAGAAACCTGTTGCAGTCGATTGCACACGCCCAGCCCTCGCGCGTCCTTTCATACCAGAGTATCAGAGCACTGCAATTGCCCACGGCAAGCACTCGACTCGTCGGTATGGCAGTTGTTCACGCCCTCCACGCTCAACGGCTCGCTCAACCACGTCATGCCGATGTCTTGATTGGGCAGATTGTCAGCGTCATAGCATGGTCCGCCACTGAGCAGACGATGCCTAGAGCTGGCGAAGCCGTTGTCATTGACAGTTGGGGCGTTCGGCGATCTCATTGCCAGAAAGTGATTGTGCCGTCCATGTTGAAGTCTATCTAATCCGAATTAAATGCACGTAAGATCGCAAATTCTGCCAGATAGTGCCTCATTTAATTTAGGACATGTCATGTTTCGAAGCCCAGCAACGAGATCCCTTGGCTTAGTGAATTATTTGATACGAACCAAAATCGCAAGTGTGTGTAGGGGTATGATTCCGCCATCTGAATGATAACCAGATCAAGATCACCCGCTGACCACACAAACAGCAGAATCGTACGGCTATGCGGCATAGCGGCATTACGTTTCGTCTTCTTCCTGAGTCAAATGCTTGCCCAGACGCTTTGCTCTTGAAGACGAATTCGCATCTACAGGCACATTCGCAATTGAAGACGTCCGTATCTCGAGGGTTCAAGTGGCCACACCACTGGATTCCGACGCATCCAATGACACTGACGTCCGGTCCCATAGAAATGGAGTATCGTTGCAGGAACTCAAGCAGCATGATGTCATGTCCGATTCTGGAGGTTGCCGCACTCCGCCACTCGAGGCACGCGCGCTCTGTCGTATCGAGGTGAAACGCAGGCCAGGGAATGGTGGTCACTGGATAGAGGAGGCGCGGTCGCAAGAGTGACACCTCGATTTGTCCCTGAGCCAAGGCGGCAGCAAGATGAAAGCACTGAATCCCCGCTCGACTGACATCATTGCATTTTTCAGCTGGACGTCACCTTGCTGCTTGGCCTTGTCCCCGAGTGGCCTGTCCCACTCCGCGCCAGCCAATGCGATTGCCGCCGGCATGGAGAAGCGATGATGCCTTCATGAGGAACACCTTGGAGTGCGATAGAAATGCAGCCTCCGCCGGGATTGGACGGTTCAGATACAGATCCCTACCGTTCCTTGGACTTCGGCCATGAATCCTCACGCCATCGCCTCCAGCAACGTTAAATAACGCCCTGGTGATGACACAAGAGCATGACAGTCGTGACATCGACTGGTGATGGCGGTACCTCCCACAGTTCGAGGGTTTTGAATCCTGGAACGCTCCAGCAAACGATGATGACTCTCCGTCACCCTGGCGACGAGTGAGTGAGTGGCTTGAGTCGAGCAAGCCCAAACACCCTTGGGTTGGAAGCTCATTGTCCATTTCCCGTCTTCGTACGCACGTGACCACCAGCCTCTCCGCTTCCCCGACAGCAAACAGCTCCCAAACATCATGGTGGCCTGGGCTGAGCACTACAAGAACGCCAACTGGTTCATGGTGTACTACATGAGCCTCGTGCACGTGGGCGCCGTGGTCGGTCTGGCCAGTCTGCCGGAGTGCAAGACTGCCACGTACTTCTGGCTGGCGGGACTCTACGTGCTGAACGGCCTGGGCATCACCATGGGCGCGCATCGCCTGTGGGCACACCGCAGCTACAAGGCGCACAGCATCGTGCGCTTCCTGCTCATGCTGTGCAACTCGATGGCCAACCAGGGCACGATCTTCCACTGGAGCCGCGACCACCGCGTGCACCACAAGTACTCGGACACGAGCGCGGACCCGCACGACTCCGGCCGCGGCTTCTTCTTCGCGCACATGGGCTGGCTGCTGGTGAAGAAGGACCCGAAGGTCGTGAAGGCCGGCGAGAACCTCAACTATGACGACCTGTGGGCCGACTGGACGGTCGTGCTGCAGGAGAAGCTCAACCCGTGGGGCCAGCTCTCCATGTGCTTCGTGGTGCCCATGCTCTTGACCATGCACTACGCGGGCGAGAGCTGGTTCAACGCGCTCTTCGTGTGCGGTTTCCTGCGTTACACGCTGGCGTTGCACGCCACGTGGCTCGTGAACAGCGCCACCCACTTCTACGGCACGGCCGAGTACGATGACACGATCTGCCCGCGTGACAACTGGTTCGTGTCCGTGTGCGCGCTGGGCGAGGGCTGGCACAACTGGCACCACAAGTTCCCGTACGACTACTCCACGGGCGAGGGCGACTTCCTGCAGTTCAACCCGACGAAGCAGATCATCGACTTCTTCGCGCTGATCGGCCTCATCACGGAGCGCAAGCGCGCCACGGCCATTTGGCACCGCATGCAGGAAGCCCGTGCCAAGGGGAAGCTTGCGGATGTCAAGGACCCGGAAGGCGACGACCCGCTGGCTGCGTTTGCCGAGCTCAAGGCCAAGATGCTCTAAGCTGAGCGAGAGAGCAAGATCCCCTGCCTTGCCCGACGTTGTGGGGCGAGTGCGTACTATATGAATGCCACTTTTGCGTTGTTCTCATTGCTGGTGTTTGGCGTTCGTCACTTGTTGCGAAACCTGTTGCTTCGTCTTGAGTTTGAAGTTGAAGATGAAAGGAGAAAGGAATGTACCAGCACTGCACGAGGCCATCCTGACTGCGTGGTGGAGAGGTTGGATCCGTTGCTGGCAGGTTCTGAACGACAACACTACAGCATAGCGCTGCGTGTTGTGATCCACAACTTGTGAATGGCTTGTCATGCGCTCGGCAACGTGCAATGAATCCATCTCATGTACCTGTCCTTCAACTCGTAAACTTTCCGAAATGAGGTAATTATGCGCAAATTTCAGTCAAACTGTTTAGCCTCATTTTGTAATTAGTTTCCTGTGTTTGAGCAATACCGAAATGCTCTTATAGCCGATGACGGTATTGTCGAGCTACTACCGAGTCGGTATTTCCGATTACTGGTTCAGGTACCGGTAACGTTATCCCACAGAATTGAACCCATACCGGTACACACTTCGTCAAAAACGTCATTCCGGAATTTGCCTCGACAAGTTGCAATTCTTCTTCGTTTGCTGCCTCATGGACTCCCTTGCGGTCTTGGACGACGCCCTCCGCCTCTCCGATGTTGAGGACCTGGAGGCGTCTCTGCTGATCCTCTCGTCGCCCTTGGATGGGTCCTGTAGCCTCAGTAACACGCTCGAGATCCCGTCAACCCCGAAGGCTGCTGTCCATATTGGCGACCTTGGCTTCTTGGACGACGTGCCATCTCTCGACCAGTTCCTGCAGCCGGAGGACCCAGTTGCCCCATGCTCCTCAGTTGCGTCGAGCCACTCGGAGTGGGACTTGGACCCAACCGTGCTGTTCCCAGAGCCCGTGGTTTTGCAAGAAGCGGATGAACCGGATCAAGTCCCGGCAGCAGACGGGGCCAGCGATCCTGCCGATACACTCAGTACTATTGGCAGTAGCAGTAGCAGTCCCGCTGCATTGGGCTACAGCAGTGAAAGCACTGCCAGTAACGGCGCGCAGACGCCTCCGCGGTTCTCGGATCTTCCGCTACCAACTCCAACGTTGCCTCGCCGGAAACGACAGAAGGACGAGCTGGACTGTTTGCGCGTTCAAGCACGCGGTCTGGAAAAGCAGTTGGCACAGCTCAAGGAACGTGATGCCGACGGTGGCGACTTTGGGAGGACGTCGCCTTCCGATTCCAGTGGAGCCAACCAGACGGGATCCACGTGGAGGCGGGTGGCGCGACGGCAGCTCGAAGGTAAGAAGCGAGCCCAACGGGAGAACGAGAAGCTTCGAAATATGGTGGAGGGCCAGTTGACGCTCGTGCAGAATCTGGAGAGGATCCTGCGGAAGCGCTCAGCTCTGGAGGTAAGCAACACACATATCTGCTCGTGTATGACTACTTTAGTGCTTTCACACTAACATCGTACTACATCATTCTGCGGTTTTAGGAGGCGGGATTGGCGGATGAACGGAAGCGTGTGCGCGTGGTGAACGAGTCGGAGACGGCCATATTTGCCAAGTTGATGGGCAAATTGGACGCTCTGTACGAGGAAACGGACGCTGTGTTAAGCGAAAACGGCTACGCTCATCGCAAGATCGAGGGAGATCACGTGCAAGTAAAGCCTGATGGCACGACCGGGATGTTCATGGAGTTCGTGAGTTCCAAGATCCTGCCTTTTGGTCTGCAGACCACGGCGACGGAGATGTGGCGCTGTCTGGCTCGGAGGCAGTTCAAGCTGCGAGACGGTCACTACTCGGTGCGTTCCACTTCGAATCTGCCAAACACTCGCCATGAATTGAGCTGAACTAAACGATTGCGATTGCTTGTATAGGTTGCCGACTGCACGGATGACACTATGTCGGCGAAGATGTCGTTCACCATCAACTACAAGCAGTACCGCGTGCTGAAAGACGCGTATTTCGTTGTCAAGCGCTTCGTGGAGGAGCATCGCTCTGTGCTCGTATGGGCCTGTCAGACGACGACCGAGGGGACGTTGAGCGCAGCTCAGAGTATGCGTCTCTCTGATTCTGGCTGGACTGTGGTCGAATCCTTTCCTGGTGATACGGACGAGGACGATCAGGCTTCAACGATCATCCAGAGCTGCATGAGAGTGAAGACGCAATTGCCTGACGCCACCCCACACAGTCCCGAAGAGGTCATGCTTCTCTCCGAGATCTTGACTGGCTCATATCTCTACAACCTGGACGGAATCCACCAAGCTGTGGAAGATCGGCTTGTGGAAGACGCCATGAAGCAAACGGAATAAGGGAAAGCAACGACAAGTCGTGGAAACGGAACACGCCACTTACATATTACTTAGCGGCTTGCTTCGCTGCCTCCTCAAGCAACAGATTCTCCAAGAGCAGATAGTTCCGATCCTCGATGGCGGCTCGTGAGCCAATCACGAAATCGGTGATTGCGCCGATCTTCGCGAATGCCTGGGATCCAATCTCAGGCGTGATCGTCGAGAATCCGTGGAGTAATGTGGCTTGCTGGTTGGCAAGCGGCGTGAGCACCATCCACCCGGTTTCTCGGAACACGATGCCCGTCGTCTCCGCCCCGGATAACGCAACGGGTTCGATGATAGAGTGCCGCACAATCACGATGCGATCGGCTTGGAGATACCGTCGCATGACCTGCTTGCCGCGCATATTGGCGACGCTGCCTTTATCCTTGAGCTCCACGCCGTAAGTGCGGAAGATCGTGTCGTTCTTCGTCTCAAGACACTCCTCGTAGTAATCACTCAATTTCACGCCCTTTTCCTGCAGAAAGCGCCACAGGGCAGTGCTGGTAGTCGCCAAGTCGAAAGGTAGCAGTTTGCTGTCTTGGAACTCGAGATACATGGCGTCCAGGTCGTTGAACTTGACCTTCGCTTCTCGAATGTGAGGGGTCGAAAGAGAGGCCGTCCGTGAGTGTGTGAGCCGTCGTTCAGTGTCAATGTACAGCGCATCCAGGCTTCCCAGCAGGCCTCGGAAGGGATCATTCGACCCATTAGACAGCAGTCGCGGTCGCTTCGAGCCTGTTGACGGGCTCTCAGCCAGTTCTTTCGAGCGTTTCTGCAGGATCCGCTGCAGACTCTTGGCCATTCGGACTTGAGATGCCAGTTTCCCACGGAGCTTGAGGTTCTCGGACTCGACGAGCTGGCGTTGGTCCTTCTGCCTCGAGGCCAGACCCCTCCAAAGCACGATCGATGCTGTTTCTTCTCGTTTGATTACATCGATTTGGTGAAAATGTGGCGCCTTGCCGCCTTCCGAGAACTCCTTGAGCTGCTCCAACCGAGTCTCCATCGTCTTCACTTTCTCACGCAATTGCTGCACTTCGTTCTTTCGAGTGATGCGAGGCCCACGAGACCGTATACGGGGTGGAACCTTCGCCTGAATGTCCACCTTCTTGTCTGGAACGGCGGCTCTCAGAGCTGTGGACACAGGCGCCGAGCGGGTGAAAGGGGTGGAGCCACCGGTAGTGATTGGAGAGTACCCGCTAGCGTCGAAGAGCTCTTCCAACGCCATGCTGTATGTCTTTTCAGGCTGCTTCGCCGTCATCATCGACGCAATGTCATCGTCACCATCCAGTTCGAAGTCGGAGACGAAGGCCAGCAAGGCCTGAAGATCCGTGGACTCGTCGCGTACGAAAACTTCCATGCTCATCGGTCTGCTTTGTCGAAATGGCAGCTCTTTGGAGAATGGCCACCGAACCACCTCGGTTTCTTGGCATACAGGATGGGAAGGGTTGGCTTGCACTGCAGTTGGCACTCTTATCCCGGATTAGCTCCAGCCACCTGCTTAGGCGTAGGTGGACCCGGTTGGATCAACCAGGCATTACTATCCCGGCAGCAGCCGATTTTTCATGCAGAGGTTCTGTTACCAGCATTCGGATCGATATGATGACGATCGTCGACCTTCGGCGTCCGTGTAGGGAAACCCTTGCGCTATACATGCTCTTCTCAGTATGTGGATGATGGATGACAGAGGATTGAAGTTCCTGCTTACGCATGCTGATTCCACGAGCAACATCTCGGCACAATCAGCAAATCGCGGGTTCCACTCCTCTTACCTCAGGTGGCCGTTGCCGACTTGCAAGTCGCTTGTTTACTCTCGATGCGAAAACGTTAACAAGGATTCAAAGACAGTGAACGAAGCCGAGAAAACGAGTGATTTTACGCGTCTGTCATCTGCTTCGCCGCCTCTTCAAGCAGCAGATTCTCCACGATGGAGTCGTTGCCAATCTCAATGTCCTCGCGCGATTCCAGCACGAAGTCGGTGAGTGCCCCAACCTCCCAATGCGAATCCAAATCGATATCTGGAGCCAGTGTCGCGTACGACTGGTACAGTGTCGCCGGGCCCGTGCCTTGGAGCTGCTCGGGTGCTGCTTTCACTACAATCCACCCGGTTTCGCGGAACGTGATGCCGCCAGTCGCCGCCCCTGAAAGCTCCACCTGATCGATGATGGAGTGCCGAACGATGACGAGGCGGTCAGCTTGGACGTATCGACGGATGGCCTGCCGCCCGCGTATGTTAGCCACGCGGTCGTTGTTCTCGATCTCGACTCCAAACTTGCGGAGAACCGTGTCGTCCTGCGTTTCAAATTGTTCCTCGAAGTACTTGTTGAACTTGATGCCTTTCTCCTGTGTGAACCGCCAAGTCGCGCGACTGACCGCTTCCAGGTCGAATGGCAGCAGCTTGGAGTTTTGAAACTCGAGGAACACCCCAGTGAGGTCGTCGTACTTGAGCTCTTGCTCGCGAATCAGCGGATTGGCGGCGGATGCCACCGGCGCCAAGTTAAAGCGCTCGTCGGTGCCTAGGAAGAGAGCATCGAGGCTCCGCAACAGTTCGTCAAAGGGCCGGGAGGCCTCAGCTGAAGCGACTTCATGCGATATCTGCATCTGCCGCTTGGGACTTTCGCCAGTCACCTAAAGCATTCAATACGATAGCAGTTAGCAGCCAAATTGAGGGTTCGTCCCACTGCAATGGGCAGTTCCTTACCTGCTCAGCTGCTCGCTCGCGTTTGCGCAGTATTCGCTGCAGACTTTTGGCCATTCGGACTTGCGTCTTGAGCTTCTCCCGAAGCTTGCCGTTCTCGGATTCCACGAGAGCGCGTTGATTTTTCTGTCGTTCGGCCATGTTTCGCCAGAGCGCCACCGACTGCTTATGATGAAGCGCAGCCAGTTGAGCTTCCGGAGACGACGGAGCGTCCGGTACAGGAGATTCGCCACCGCTCTCCGATCTCTCCTTGAGCTGCTCCAAGTTGGTTTCCATGTCCTTCACCTTCTTGCGCAGGTACTCGAGCTCCTCTTTTCGAGTGACACGATGGCGACGCGCCCCCTTGCTCGCAATTGCGCTCTGGCTGGCGCTGGCTGTTGTCTGGGTCACTGTCATCACGTCTGGAGGTTGGAAGGAACTTCTGGAAGCAATTGCTATAGGTCCAGCAGCTGTGGTCGTGGCGGGACGGCCGCTGGTCGGGAATAACTCGTCCAGCTTGTTGGCACTGCTTTGCAGCTCCGTTGGTGGAGGGCTCATCCACTCGTCACTAGCATCGTCAACGCCATCCCCTTCCAGCTCAAAGTCGGCGATAAAGTCCAGCACGTCCTGAAGACCTGTGGGGTCGTTCGAAGCTTCCGCAGACATGTTCACTTGCTTGATGGCGGCGTACAGGTGTCTCGACTTATGTCTTGCCCTGGTCTTTCGATTATGGCAGGTTGCATTTGGGGTCGGCGACTATCAACTGGACCAGAACAATACAACGCACAGATGCGCCACATCCCTCCCGTCTCCGCGGAATAGCGCTCCCATGCACCAAGACCGGCTGCCAGCCACGCGTTCTTATCACCTCTCCTTGAGTGCCCGTGACGTTTTTCCCAATTCGAGTAATTAATCCGCAAACGCGTGAGCTGGGGTGGCGAGTAAACATGCCTTTCACGTTATCAGCCTCGAAAAAAATCCAGCCCACATCTCGAGGGTCGTGTGATGTCGTCGCCGCTCCCGGCAAGTCGCTTGAAGCTGCCTGACTCATTCCAGCCATGGTCCGCCGCCTTTGCTCCGCCCTCGACTGGATTTTCTTTCGTTGTGCGCAACGTCTACATTCCTTTACCTTGTAGGGACGACCGATCGCTCCTCTGTGAGAAAAACCTTTATTGCCCGCCTCACCCCCGCCATCCTCTGGATTTTCTTGCCTGCTGTATGCCTAGACGTTCCTCGCTCGACGGTTTGGCCATGCTTTGTGTTGAAGAGGGATCCATCGCCACGGCGGGTGGTACCGTGGCGGCATCATCACGGCACGACTATGGCCAAGCACAGTAAACTGCGCTTGGCACAATCGATCCCGGCTGAACGGGATTGGCTTGAGGTGTTCGCAAGGATGGGAGCTCTGCCATCTGATCAAGTTGCCTTACCCGGCAAGTGAAATGCATCTAGGTCGACAACAAAACGGTCAAGACCGACCATGTAGATAGTGCTTTGGATGGACAACTTCAAAAAGATGAAGACTGAAGTGGGTGCATCTACCATACAAGTATCAATCGATCCTGCGCCGTCCATTTGGCTCATGGGCCAGTATGTCCCCGACAAGAGGCTTTATGCTGCGCTGACGTGAGTACTCAACGTCCCAGTGGAGTGATTGAAAGGAACAGGAACGAGAATGTTCACTCAGTTTGATGTGGTTGATGCCTATGTTTGGAGGAAGGATACATTCAAGAAAGACTCAGAGGAGAACTTCGCGGAGAATCCTAGTCAATCCGCAGGGTCAGGCTACATCACTCACTGATGTGAGTCGTTTGTAGGCTTCGATGCAGTCCTCCCCCACTTACACAAGCTCACTTTTGAATTCACTGATTCCCACGCAACTGTGCGCTTCCCTTCGCTACGCTCATGGTCTGGAAGGTTCCTATGCGCGGCGCGGGTCAAGACAACGGCCAAGGACCGCGCGGCGGACGTGCTCATCGCCAAGAGCAGCTACGCCCGCTCGGCTTCTTGTCCACCATTATCGCCATTTATAGACGCCTCAGCTGGACCGACATCGTGTGGTTGGTCCTGGTCGTAGTGGATATTATAATCCTCTTCGCTGACGCCAAACACGAAATACTCGGCCAGCCTGAGTTTGTGTGCTGTATCGGTGCCTGGAAGGTCGTGTACTTGGATGTGCTGCTCGTGAGTGTATGCGTCTGCTTCACGTTCCCGATCTTCGTGAGGGTCATAAACAACATCCAGGACGCGCGACAATATGGAGCAGGACGAGGCGATGAAAACGCCCGCCATGATCAAGCAAGTCTGAATGATGCTCGTCCATTTTGGCTGCGGGTGGCACGGCTTTACGAGTGCGTTGGCATGCGGTGAAGCCACAGGGAAGTGTAGGTGGTGGACGGACAGAGCTCAATGTGATTGGACAAATAACAAACAATCATATCAAGTGCTGCTTTTGAGATCGGTTTTGAGGTTGGCTTTTTATTAATATGTGACATGTTCGCGGCATTGACGCAGACCGACCGCATTGTTGGATTTCAGCGCGATGCGAGACGAGCTGGAGCCGCTGGACGCCGTCTTCGCATTCCTTTCTCAATGGGAGCAGCCCCAGAATGGGCCAGTTGCTCTGTCAACCGATTTTGAAAGCTCAACGAGACCCGTCGAGCTTTTTCCCGCGTCTCCAGGGCGTACCCCTTTTTTTGAGCCTGTCCTTGACGAGCACCGTGGTGCTGCAATGGACCTGGACGCCGGTTTTCA
>MBAC02008373.1:0-16209 GCA_001712635.2 Nothophytophthora sp. Chile5
GTCCAGACGTGTCCGGAGATCGCAGCCTTCCACTTCGCACAGCAAGAGGACGAACAGACCCACAGTGCGAGGCGGTGTGTGCTCTCATTGGCCTATCAGCTCACCACGCAACTGCCGGAGTACGCGCTGTTCCTGCAATCCCACGAGCCGCTCGAGGAGATTGTGCCTGTAGCCTCCTTCCCTGAACTGGTGACGCACTTACTGGTCGGACCGCTCAATGCCATCGCTCGTCCATCGTCCAGTAAACCGCTGGTGCTGCTGATCGACGGCCTCGAGTGGTTGCTCCCGGCCTCAGGCTCGGGTTCTCTTGCTCCACCGCCTTCGCTTGCGAGGTCATGGAGGAAAGAGAGCGATGAGGAGTGTCTGGTGGCCATGTTGCCTGCTCTGGTGCCTCGCTTGCCAGCTTGGGTTCGCGTTGTGCTACTGAGTCGAGACGACCCGATGGTGCTCTCCAGACTGCAGCCTTTCGGGCCACCGGACGTAGCCATTGACCGCTTCCAGCACGAGAACGACCAGGACATCCGCCACTACTTGAGTGTCACTCTTCCAACTCCGGACGAGAGTGATGGCTCCACTCCCGACCAAATCGTGGAGCTGATCGCCCGCCGCTCTGAAGGGCTCTTCCTCTACGCAGTGAACGTGGTCCAAGCCATCCAGGAAGGCCGGCTACGGGCCCACGAGCTGGCAGCACTGCCTGTAGGCATGAGCGCCTGTCTTCAGCAGTTCTTCGCCAGTCATTTCGCCGATCCGGACGTGTACAAACGACGCGTGCGTCCTGTCTTAGAGGTGCTTTGTGCCGCCTACGAGCCCTTGCCGCTCGCGACACTCGCGCGTGTATTGGAGTGGGACGTTTATGAGCAACGGGATGTGAGCGCCACGCTAGGCTCGCTCTTCTACGTCGAAACTGGCAGCGAGAACCCGGAGTCGCACATGCTTCGGCCCTTCCACTCGTCAGTCCTAGACTGGGTCCAGGACAGCGGCAGCGCCGGCGCCTTCTTTGCAGACGTCGCGTCAGGCCACGAGCGACTCGGCCGATGGGCCGCACGCGAGTACCAGACCGTCGTTCGAGCGAAAAGCACCGACTTCGTCAACCTCAAGTACGTCTGGAGCCTCTCGTATCTGGTTGTGGCTGTCAACTTGTCCTCATTCGCGTCTCTGTCTTCGATACAGCTACGAATTGGAGTCAACCGGCGACGAACGACTCAAAGCCAAGGTCTACATCGTGCGCCACGCCTGCAACCACTTGATGGTACGTTTTGATCCAGTCCATTGCCGTCTTTTGGAGCTCTCTGAACGTTTTTGCGGGTGCTTTTACTGCTGAGTATAGCAAGCGCGTGGAGTGGAGTGCATGCAGCTGGTGGCGGCGTTCGCGGCCGATGAGAAGTTCCAATTGGCTCGGCGGTTGCTGCATCTGCGAGCTGAAGGGCTTCAGAGCTTTTTCCACGGGGACGTCTCTCGTGAACGTGCCCAAGAGCTGCTGGCTCGACGACAACCTCATCGCGTCGGCAGCTTCCTGATTCGTTATACTGCGCGCCAGAAAGCCTACTGCGCCTCCTTCGTCGCAGCGTTGGACCCACAGACGGACGCTCCCAAGTTCCGCCACAACCTCATCTACCACCTCAGCAATGGCGCCTACTCGGCCGTCCCGCCGGCCGATGTGACCGACGAGACCGTGGTCTTCCCAGACCTCGTCAGCTTCGTGGAGCAGTATCAACGCAAGGGCATCTTGACGGCGCCTGTGGCTCGAGAAACGCCGCTCAATCGGGAGATTTCGAGTGGCTAGCCGAGAAAATAACGGAGTTTGGGGCGGACGCGACAGGTTTATTCGCGTGCTGTATGGGCCAAGCGTTCGCGACTGGCTTTATCCACGAGCAGCGTGAGCGTCTTGTCCCCAAGCCAGACGGGGAGAGCAGTCGGAAGCTGCAACGTCTCCCCTCCCCTGGTTTCTAGGACCATCAGCATGGGGCCGACACCTGATTGCTCTCGAATGGCTGCGGCCGCCTCCTGCAGCTCGATGCTAACCCGCTCAAGACCTAACGCGACCTGTTTACTGTCGTTTCCGGGCACGGTGACGATGGCCACGAAGTCTTCCGACGTCGCTGGCGCCTTCCGCTTGGTGATGAAGGGCAGCAAACGGTCCAGTCCCTCCTCCGTCGGGCGAAACACCAGCTTCCCCCCCGTCTGGACATGCGCAAAGACCCGGACGCCAGTGTCCAGGATCTTGACAACGCCATCAAACAGGATAAAAACAATGGTGAGACGGCAATCGACGGGTGTTTAAGCCACCGTTCGACGTGAAAACACGTACATTGAGCTGCTTCCCGGCAAGCGCGGCGGCTCGGACGTTCGGGTTCACGAGACACACGGACGCGGTGCCTTCGGAGCGGGCGTACAAGTTCTCCTATCAACACCAGAACACGTGAGTTGCAGAGCTCGCATCCCCTTCACAACGTCCATTTCGCAGATGCGTACCTGTGGGAAGCTGTCCAGAATGCCATAGAAGGCCTGGATCTGCGTCCAGTGGTCCGGCTGCAGAGCCATGTAGGTCTGCGTGACCATCTTCACTGGCTTCGCTGGCTTTTCCTGAGCCGTTTGCGAGGCTTCTGACGACTCGTCCGCCTGCTTCAACGCCCGGCGCGATGGCTTCCGCTCTCCGCTCCGAGTGGCGGCCACTTCGTAGCTGTCGAGGCCTTGCTGAGTCTGGCCAGGGAGTTTGGCGCCGCGGACTTTCCGCAGGAGTGCCACGAAGAAGCCGCCGGTGTTCTGGTCCGTCGGGAAGAGGCGTAGACAGCGGGTCAGAACGTGGCGCTGCGTGTCACTCGCAGGCGGGAACATAGAGCGAAGGATGCGCGAGCCTTGCAAGAAGCCAGGCACGGTCTCGTACCGGTCGAACCATTGCAAGGCGCTCGAGCTTCGCCTTTCGCTGTGCGAGCTTGCCACGCTACCTCCCAGGACGTGATCCCAGGCCTCGTGATCAGTCCTGGGAGCATCTCGGAGCAGTCCACGAGCTCCAAGGCGCCGTCGGAACGTCGCAAGAGCTCGGCGACCACCGCCTCGTTCTCCACGGGGTTTAAGGAGCACGTCGAGTAGGTCATGAGCGCCTCACCGCTGTCATTTAGCAGCGCTGCGGCACGCAACGCGAGCTCCAGCTGCGTCTGGTGCAGTGTGAGGGCACTACCCGGTGCCCAGCGGCCCCACAGATTGCGGTTCTTGCGGATCGTGCCGTCGCCACTGCACGGCACGTCGCACAAGACGCGGTCGAAGACGTTGCAGCTCTGCAGGTGTCCGTTAATATCGTGGAGGCCTGGGAAATTCTGGCCTTCGTGACACGTGACCACGAAGTTGTCGAGGCCGAGACGCTGCAGTTGGTGCACCAGCAGGTAGCCGCGCTTCTCGTTGGCGTCGTTAGCCACCACGAAGCCGTCCGAGTGCCCTGAGGAGCCGAGCAGAGCCTCCATGATCTGCGCGGTCTTGGAGCCTGGCGCAGCGCACAGATCCAGCACGCGGTGGTGCGTCTGCACGTCCAGCAAGAGCGCCGGCACCATACTCACGGCCTCTTGGCGACTCAGATGACCGTCGGCCGTGTGGTGCAGCAGGAAGGCGCGGAAGTCCCGCAAGGCATCGCAATCGCGAGAGCCGCGGGAGAGCGCGGCTTTGCCGCAGTCCAATTGCCAGGCATGGCCATGACTCCATGACGGTTCACTGCGAATGTCCACACTATCTCGTAGCTATGCTCCCTAGCTCCTTTGACTGCTGACATCAAACCGAGAAGACGGTCTCCGTAATAATGCTTGAGAAAGCTGCTGCCAAACAACCCGTAGGCGCTTGGTAGCACAAGTTGTGTTTTTGGTATGATCATGTCCTCGCCTGACGAGTGTAGTCCACGGGACGGTCTATGCCGTTGAGCTTGCACTGAAGGAGGCGGAGCATGTTGCGGGAGGCATTGACGTCTCGGTTCACAGTTATACCACGGCAGCCATTGCTTGAACAATGGAGTACACTGTGCGCCTTTTGGGTACGAATTTCGCCATCCCAACACAGCCGCTGGGAGTACTGGTTCTTGAGCTCGCGTTCGCAGTCGAAGTGGACCTTGCTCGTCCGAAACTCGGCGATTGAGATCACGGTGCAATAGCGCGCGAGCTCTCGCTCGAACCGTTTCACAGGGCCGGCCGGGCTCTTCTTGATGATACCGGCGACGTCCTGGTTGCTCCAATCCCCGAACCCGACCACGGTCCGATCTCCCTCGCGAGCGAGCATGAGACAGAGCTGACGCAGCTTCTTCTTCATGAATATGAAACTGCGCAGGCGAAGACGCCGGAAGGGCTTGTGCCGAGCAAATCCGAGAAGCAAGTCCATGCGCTTCGTCATGAACCTGATGTAGTAGCCCAGCGTCTCCAGCGAGGCAGACTTCTTTGTGGGCATGTTGCGGATCGCCTCGAGCACTCGCGGGCTTCGATCCTGCCACCCCTTGATCTTCTGCTTCGCCTTCGTGTAGCGAGCCTCCTCGTAGAACTCCTTGGTCGAGCAGGAGACCGTCTCGTCCAACTGGTTGGTCGCTACGAACAGGTCTCTGCGGCCCGGGTCGAGTCCCCACATCACATCAAACTCCGACATGGAGATGACTCGCGCCTGCTCGGAGTCGGTCTCTCGCTTGGGCTTGCGCATGACGATGGATACGGCCTTGCCGTCCGTCACGATCTGCCCTGCGAATTTGCGGTTGGCAGTCTCGAACTTCTTGATGTTGAAGAGTCGGCGCCAGTATGTCCTCTCTACCGCGTTCCACTTGGGTCCTTCTGGCGGGACCCGGATGCCTGCGCGCTGCAAGAGCGACCTCAAACCGAGCTTGCACATCTTCATGTGACTGCACTCGAACCCGCGCTTAGTTGGGAGGACGGTGAACGTTCTCACCTGGCGGAACTCGGGGTCGCCCTGGGAGATCCGGTTCCGCTCCTCGATGTCTTGGAGGAAGCGATAGGTCAACGGGACCAGCAGGTGCGCGGTCGTCTTAGGCGCGCCGGTGGCCGTTCGCGGGATCTGCGCCCTCCACTCCAGCACGACCGCGTCTTGTCCGTCGTACGCGTATCCAAGATGCGTTCGAGCAAGGAGTACGCATCACGCACGTCAACGCCGTACTTCCTCTCAAAAACTTGTGAAACCGGCGGTAGAAGTTCAGAGAGACCGCATTCTGCGCCATGGTAGCCATCTGATTCGCTGCGTTGTGCACCCAACCGCGGTTGATGAACTGCCGGCTTGCTCGGGGGACCGTCGGATCTCGGAACGAGTTGTACACATCTCGCGATAGCAGCAGCTCGTCGTTCTTGGGCCCTCTCGCGCCAGACATTTCCATCACCAGTGAAAGACATTGATTAAAGAAGGTACTATTTAGCGGCGGGATCGGAAGACCCGCCTTGCACAGCCGGAGGACATGCACGTTGGCCAGCAGGTACGCCTCCAGCACTCCCTTGTTCATGTCCGCCAAGACCTCGTCCCAGGGAAGCGCTCTCGCCTTGCTCTTGCAGAACTGGTTCAAGGTGGTCTTGGCCACGGTGAAGTCAGTGACCTTGTTGAGTTCTTCGCGCGCAACGACGTCCGCCCGACGCACTCTCCTCGGAAGGACAGGCGCGTCCCTGAAAGGGGCTTAAGTCCAAGGACCGGCGGCTGTTCCCGGAGGACTGTTGACCAAACGATGGAAATCGAGGAACATATTTTATAACGGATGCTTTGTGAGGACTTGAAAGCACAAAAAAGCAGGAGCAGTGCGCATTGTCATTATCTGTTCTTCGCTTCTTGCTGCACAGGGCATCGGACACCGAGCCATGAACGAGACCATGATGGTGCTGCTGGCGAGAGGCCCCTGCGTGGGATGTCGGATGTACCTATGTGCTGGAGGATGCGTCGTGCGAGGTTCTGCCCGATATTGTGGCACCGGGAAGGCATCGTCGGCTCGCTTCGTGTCAAATCTGACGCTGACGGCGGGCGCTGTGGCCCTCTGGTTTGGACACACCTGCCTACGATCGGCCATCGGGATACAGGCAGGCCGCTGGGGCTTCCGCTGACCTCGACGACGTGGTGGCAACTCGCAGTATGAAGGACTTCCAGCCTTCCCTCGGCAAGCCCAGCGTCGCATTCCGATCACGATGACGCACTGACGAACGTGGGGCGACACTACATTGGGCAATGGAATTGAAGCGCCATCCGAACACCTGGCCAAGACCACGACCACACGGCGGACGCAAAGCGCTTCAGATTTTGGTGAACAAAGGGTTATTTTTTGTTATCGGAGACTTCAACAGCCAGCTATGGCAACCGTGCCAAATGCTTGCAGATGCAGTTGACAATGCAAATTGGATTGTGAGTTTAAGACCAGAGTCTGAAAGGACAAAGAGACCAAGGGCATGCTGCCTTGGCCGTCTCCTGTCGTCCTGAGCGCTTCTCTGGGCTCCTTCAACTCTGCTGCGTATTTTTGCTCATGTACTGATGTAAGTGCACCGTTGAGCGGAGACCGCTCTGTGCACCGAAGAAATGCTGCTAACGAGAAATGTTGATGCCCAACATCACAGAAGCCGTGCTGAATGTGACGCTTGTTGATGCTTGCTGCTGCAGTGGGTATTCCCGGGTGTCCATACACTCGGATCATATTTCCATTGAACTTGAAGGTCAGGCCGTCGCATAATACTGGAACATCGGCTTTGCTGATGCTCCAGTTGGCATGTTGAAGTCCGTTGATGATGTTCAGGTGTCGGCGAGCTGCGTAGATCTCCACACCAGCCCTCCAAAACTTGACGATCACCGAAAACCTTCAAAACGGAATAAACCCGTGGAAGAGAATAAACCCTTTGTGCAGCATTGATGGCGTTATTGGTGGTCCACAAGAGCCTGTAGTCCTGGATCAGGGTGTGCGTCGAGGTAGGTCATCACCTTGACTGGAACATCCTTGAACATGGTCTCGAACGGCTCCCAGGAGTTCTCAATCGCTTGCAAACCAGTCCAGGACACGAGAAGCTCGTACGCGCCCGACACGCTGTTGCTGCGGTGGTCCACAATGTCATCCACACCTAGGACAATGCCTTGCGTCGCTACGTGCTCCAGGATCTCCGCGGTGACATTGAGGCTGGAGTCGCAGTAGTATTTGAGACGTGAGCCATGAACTTCATGCTCAGCTCCAGTGAGGAGATGCTTGATCTTGAAACTGTATGGGAGAATCTTGGTCACCTGGAAGGGGCCCACCCAGCGTACCATTAGCTTGTTCCCACTGAGACGGGCATCCACGCGAGACCAGAGGACGTAGTCACCCATTGAAAAGTTGCACAGCGTGCCCTTTTTCTGCGCTATGTGGTAGAGCCGACGACGTTCCTTCTTGTCGCTGACAGCAGCATGCCAGCGGCGTAGGTCGCTCCGCAGCTGGCGACAGATGCTCGTCAAATCCAACGTAACTGCGACAACCAAAGGTGGCTGTCCCGGCAAAAAGATCGTGTCCAATAGCGTGGGGGGCGTAAGACCAGTGAAGAGCTCAATGGGAGCGAGACCAGCCAGTGCGTTCGTTGGTGTGTGGTTCAGATTCGCTTGCACAACAGGTAGGAGAAACTCCCAGTTGCGGGTGTCCAACGATAACTCCAATAGTAGTACTCTCATGACTTGCAAAATGTCACGATTCAGCCGTTCCACCGTGCCATTAATCCATGGGGAATAGACGGGGACAAAGCGTTGCACACCATGTAGTCGTTGACTTAGCTCATCCATCACTGCGCTCTTGAAATGACTTCCGCAGTCTGAGACCCACATCGCCGGGACTCCAAAGCGCTTGTGCCAATCGAGCACAGCAACGGCGGCAACATTACTTGTAGGTGAGTCACATGCCACTAATTCGCAAAAGTGGGTGAGTTCATCTTTCAGAACCAGGAGATACTTGGTGTCACCGTAGGTTTCACCCATGAAGAGAAAATCCATGTGAAGTACTTCATTGCGTGCGGCCACAGGTCGCGGGTTTGACCATGGTCGCTGGATCAAATGCCCTCCCTTGACGTGCTTGCAGAGAAGGCAGCTACTGATGAACTGCTTGACCATAGCGGAGAGGCGAGAGATGGCGTACTTGGCCTCTAGCTGAGTAATCACAACCTCCTCGCCCCTATGACCTTGCGTACCGCAGTGTGCGACTATCAAAATGCGAGATAGAAGGGCCTTTGCTTGGCGGGGGACCCACAAGTGCCCATCGACGTAAATCGCTCCATCTCGTTGCTCGTATTCGTCACTCAACGTCGACTTATACTGCTGCTGAGTCGCTTTGATCTCTGGCAATGACGGCCACACGAAATGGTCATCGTGTAGTGGCCTCAGAGTACTGACATTGGGCTGACTGCGAGTTCGGACTGCCTTTGCGGCTCGTGCTTCTTCCTTTGCTGGTCGAGGAAGCCAACGCGATACAAGATCCGCCCAGACGTTTTCAGTCCCACTGATGTGTTCAATCGTAAAGTTGTAGCCAGTGATCCGCATTGCCCATCTCTGCAGCTTCCCGCGTACGTGTTGCTTCAACTCAACATCAGGGCAAAAAACCTTGATGAGGTTGGAGTGGTCACAGTAGATCCTGAATCCTCCATTGCGCTGCAAGAGGTACTCCAGATCCGTGCAGGCCAGCACGATAGGGTAGGCTTCCTTCTCAATGATCGACCAGTTCAACTCAGCACCAGAGAAAGACCCACCCTTGCAGATAAGGAGCTCGTGGGCTTGTTCTTGCATCGGCTTGCTGGGGTCCCAAAGCCTCACTTGAGTCACCACAACCGCCCATCCAGCCAGGCAGGCGTCTGTTGCTAAACACACCACCGCGTCGTCGTCTGCAAAAGTCAGCTTCGCCGATGATGCCAAGAGATCGAGTATGTGTGTGTATGCTGCGACTTCCTCGTTCGTCCAAGCAAGAAGAATGCTCTCAGCATGACGTTTGCGTCGACTGTGGTTGGCCAATACGCTATCCAGTTTGACTTGCAGTGGCGCGACACTTCGCCCGTAATCCACTATTGATTCACGCAACCAGTTTGCCGCACAAAGAAAATGCTGCAGTTCACCAGCGTTGGCTGGAAGTGGTAGTTGTCGGAGTGCATTAACTCGGTCTGGGTCATGGCGGACCCCAGAGCCGTTCACGATCTTCCCACACCACTTCACTTCCGTCTGGAACACTATGCTCTTTTTGGCATTGAGCTTCAGGCCGCGCTTGCGCAGTCTACTGAAGAATTCCTCCAGCAGCACCAGGTACGCATCCATACTGGGCGCGAATAGTATCACGTCATCGACATAGACGAGGAGGCGGTCCGGTATCATGTCAGCGAACACCTCTTGCATCTGAGCTTGAAAATGCATCGCCGAGTCCACTGCACCTTGGGGTACTCGACTGGGTGTGTAGACGCCTTCGTCCGTCATGAAACTGTACATTTCCTGGCTGTCTTCGTGCAACGGAAGTTGCCAAAAACCCTTGAAGAGATCGAATGTTCCAAATGCAACAGCGCCTCGCACTTTGCTTGTGACCACTGCCAAGTTGGGGGTGGATGCAGCAATGGGTACAGTCATAGCATTGATCGGCCGATAGTCGTTCGTGATTCTGAACTCATCAGCTGTACCATTCTTTCGTACCGGAACGGCCGCACAGGCCCATCTGCTGGCGTTGTTTTTGCGAACATAGCCCGCTCCGAGTAGTTCATGTACAATGCCCTTGAGGAACTGACTTTGCAATGGTGGGTAGCGGCGTGGTCTGCATCGGAATGGTTCACTGCCCTCCTTGATGCGAGCGCGGTAAGGCTCAACATCAGCAGGTGGGTCTGCCCCCAGTCGCACACGCCAGACATCACGATAGTCCATGACGACTCGACGCATACCAGGGACAAGTCTGGCAGGGAAGCCACCTCGTTCTGCGTCATCGACCAGTTGAGCCAGAAGAGCGTCCATGTCCTCACCCTGGTCATCACCGAGCTCAGCCACCTCCGAGATCGCATCTGGTTCCTCTACACGGGTCGTACAACCAGCTAATTGTTCAATCATGCGATCTACATCAATGCCCAATGACATCAACGTAGGATTGCCAAGCAGAAATTCCGTCTCGGGGGCGTCTAGCACAACGCAGATCACGTTTCGAATATTCACAATGCCTGCAGCGGTGCCCAATTGCAGATCCACTCGACACTGCTGAGTGCATTGGAAAGTCGTCCCACCGGCCATTGTCACCTCCATCGGATAGACGAGGGTCTGCAATTCGGCTGGAGCCCCCAGTTGGGCCAGTTTGTTCACAATCTGCCTCGGAATAATGTTGCACTCTGCCCCCGTATCCGGTCGAAAGGCCACTTCAACCAATTCGTTGATCACGACATGCTGTCTCCCTGGTGTGGGTGACGCACGCACCGCTGTGACCCGCTTCGCCTTCACCTCATTCATTCGAGTACGGGCCGACGCCTTCTGTTCTTCCGTGGCCACTGGACAGGCTTCCAGCCAGTGTGGTCCCTTGCAGACCCAACAACCGGATCGAGGTGGCGGTCTCTCTTCTTTCGTTGGTCGAGTAGCTGCCTTCTTCATTTCACTCCTTGAAGCTCCACTTGCAGCCGATATCTTCTTACGAAGAGCAGATTCTGCCTGTCGCGGTAGATTACGGCGGTCTTGTTTTCCTTCTTGCATCAACAGATGATAATGCTGCTGCTGAGTAGCACTTTCCAAGATCAAGGCGTACAGCTCGATGTCATCCGTTTTTGCGCTCCGGTGCTGCGTCTCAATAAGTCGCTTGACCTCTTGCTTCAGAATGTCCGGAGCCAGGCTCTCGACCAATAACTTGCACCGGTTTTTCATGCGCACCCGATACGAGCCTTCATTTGGTAGCCCTGATCCCAACATGGATCCATAGCCTCGCTCCTCAACCAGATTGTCGAAAAACAGGAAGTATTTCGCTACTCGAGCCGAAATGTCTGGCTCCTTGAGGTCCATGCTGAGGTTCTGCTTAAAAAACTCGAAAACGTCCGGGATATGACCGTTCATGAGCTTGCCACATCGCTGATCCACAGCCGCCGTGATATCCGCGTCGGCAATGGCTGCAATAGGCTGCTTGAGTACGTATCGAGAGAGGTGCTCGAGTAGACGTGGTTCTACTGAGCTGAGTACGGGAGCGATCACCCCCTCTGGTGACTCGCCCGTTACCGCGCAACGCTCCCTCATTTTCGTCTCGTATTGCTTGCGTTCTCGCTTCCACTTGATAAGAGCGACCTGATCCCAGGCGTTCAGTCGTGGAGCGGTGATGAACTCATAGACTGGCTGAGGGACTGTCATCTCGACGTCCCCTTCAGCGCCGACCCCGAAGGACGGCATCTCCGTTGTTCGTGGCCAGTTCGTGCGTCGCTCCGCTTAGTTGAAGTGCGGAGCCTGTGCTTGCGTGATGCTTGGTTGGTATAACCAAAGTTAACTTTATGGCAACCGTGCCAAATGCTTGCAGATGCAGTTGACAATGCAAATTGGATTGTGAGTTTAAGACCAGAGTCTGAAAGGACAAAGAGACCAAGGGCATGCTGCCTTGGCCGTCTCCTGTCGTCCTGAGCGCTTCTCTGGGCTCCTTCAACTCTGCTGCGTATTTTTGCTCATGTACTGATGTAAGTGCACCGTTGAGCGGAGACCGCTCTGTGCACCGAAGAAATGCTGCTAACGAGAAATGTTGATGCCCAACATCACAGAAGCCGTGCTGAATGTGACGCTTGTTGATGCTTGCTGCTGCAGTGGGTATTCCCGGGTGTCCATACACTCGGATCATATTTCCATTGAACTTGAAGGTCAGGCCGTCGCATAATACTGGAACATCGGCTTTGCTGATGCTCCAGTTGGCATGTTGAAGTCCGTTGATGATGTTCAGGTGTCGGCGAGCTGCGTAGATCTCCACACCAGCCCAACAAAGCAACGCGATGACATTGTGTCCATCAACATGTATTGAGCTGTATATTAGCATTATCAAACGATAGTTGGCACGTCGTATTGGAAAGGAATATAACCGGTGACATCCACGCCGTGTGCATGTGCCACATGCACAACCTCTGCAAGCTCTTGGCACCCTACAGTCAATTCAGCCATATTCGAGAACTTAATGGTCCAATAAAAGATGCCATCTCGCTCACTCCATGATATCACCCTGCCCAGAAAAAACTGGCTGTTGGTTTTAGCGCCTGCCGTCGCCAGCGGAAATGCCTTCATCACGTTCCAGTGCAAAGGGCTCGCTGGAGCGGCAATGAAGTCGCGGACGAGGACATTGATCGAGAACTGGTGCGAGTTGTCGTCGTCTTTGGTCAGTGGACCTTTGGTTTTTCGTTGGCCTCCGCTCCTTTTTCTTGTTGGCAACGTTTGCAGCAGCCCGGTGATGTCCACATCACCTTGTAGGACCATTGCAGCGATGACATGCGAGCATTGCCAACCAGTTTGAGCAAAGAATTTGCAATCACACCTGTACTTGCGACGCACCATCATAATCTTGCACGTCATAGCAATCACATTGAAAACGTCACGACCCAAAAGCAGCTCATAATTGAATACAAAACGATGTGTACCTGGGCGATGTGGATTTTCGGCGACGCGGTCAATGATTCAAGTTGATTCAGGTAAAGCAGACTCACTTGGTGGAGGGACAGACAAAATAGCTCTGCCTTGAACACCGTTGTGTCACTCGGGAGTTTCCCACCAAGCGAATTCAAGTACCTAACGTAACATGACAGGTTGCAGGTCACTTTAAAACGCAGACACGACATAAAACAAAGGCACAAGCCGCTTACCGCTGTGCTCTTTGTCGGTTCAAAGCGGATCCATGAATGTTGGTGCTTGACACGATGAACTTGTCGGCGTTAAAGAGGATCCCAGTCAACGATTTTGAGCGGGGAGCTTTCAGGGAGTAGTAGTTTGCCTTGTCGCGAAGAAGAAATTGAGCCCGAGTCACCTCGTCGCTCGATAAAGGACCTAACAGGAAATTGATACGGAAAACAGTGTTACTACCACAATAAACCAAGATAAATCATTCATACAATTGCACTGACCTTCGCAAAAATGATGGAGAGCAAACTTCCGATCTTGTGTTTCCTGAAGAAACAAAATCCTGGGAATGGAGTCGTTTAGAACGACAGCAGTACTGGCTCGTAGTGACGAAACACAGGTCTTCTTAATCGCTCGGTGATGCGATTCGAGAGCGTTCTGCGACGGCGTCACACCCGGGACTGCGGCCCCGTAGTACCAGTTTCCCCACTGATTGCCCAAATAATACTGGCTCATCCAGTTGGCATACTTACCCTCACCTCTCGAACGCCAGTAATCCAAGAAGAGCTTGGTCAGTGCTCGGAACTGTTTTTTCGAACGGGCCTCGCTGAGATACTGGATGTTGACGATGATGTTGGTCTCGTAGAATGTGCTCTCCTTCAGAAAACCCCGATGTTCTCTGCTCTTTCTAACGAAATGAGGGTAGCAGTTCAGGAGCTTGGCCTCCGGCCATACCTCAAGAAATGCGTTAGCAATCCCTTGTGTTCGGTCGAGACTACCGAACGCCAAGCGCAGATCAATATCGAAGAATCGCATTGCGTACTTGCGTACCGCAGAAAGCATTGTGGTGTACGCTGCTTGGTGCTCTGTTCTGACGAACATGTATACCCAGGACACGAAAGTTTTTGCGTATCGTTGCCGCTCGTAGTGGGTCGTGTAAGTACCGAAGTCCACGAGAGTCCAGCCACCTACAGAAAAGAATAGAACATGACCTAATTTTTAGACGGTGTCACGCAAAAAAAAAAGTACTCGAAAGCACAAGCAAAGAGGCCCGCTTACCGAAATGCAACTTATACGTCCCGTCAGTTACGCCGAGAACGCCATCGTCCTTTTGGCCCTTGTGGGCATACAACACGTTCCGAAATGCCATTCGCGACGTGAGAATAAGGCCAAAACACAGCGATTTCACTCCATCTTCGGCTGTGACGACATGCTCGAAACACTCCAACACAATTGTCTCGTGCTTGAACTCCTTGTCTTTTGTGTAGAAGATCTCCGAGTCTCTGCGTTCATCGAACTCTCCGCAGTCGGAGTCAGCACCTCCACCGGTGAAAAAGTCCGCCTTCGTGGTGCACACACGAGGGCATGTCCACTCGAGCAATGTAGCAACATTGTTGATTTCCCAACCGTCTGCCATGAATAATTTAGAAGAGCAAATGTTAGCAGTCACAATTGGCAAGCCGTTAACGTATCAGCGATTTACCTGTAAGCGAAGCCTTCAGTGTGGTCTTGTAGGTTTTGAGCTGGGTCTCCGTTGGCAACTCTCGAAGGCGCTCTGGGTTTTTGGCATATCGGTCAAGAAGTATTTGACGACACTTCTTCGGTCCACTCCCCAGTAGCAAATCACGCACATCCCGCTTGAAAAATCCATGGATCCCTCTGGCCTTTGCGGTGGAGTTGTCGTTGCCGTGATGACCCGCCTCCTCGATTATGAATGATCCAGATGTGGCGCCATCTTCATTAGACAACCGGAGGCGCTTGTTGCAGTTCGTATGGGAGACGCACTTGTAGACCCGCTGCCCTTTCCCCTTCTTGCCATAGTTGTATGCAAATTTGTAGATACTGTCATCGAGGGTGTCAATCCCAGCCTTTGCTTCTTCGATCGTACAAAATGCAGCCGCGAACTTGAAGTTGTTCCGTACTGGTGGAGCCTGTGTCTCTTCCTCTTCCTCGGAAGATGCGAATTCGACGCTACTGTCTTCGCTGTGGCCCTCGTTGTCGTCCACAAGGCCCTTTGGCGAGCAGCAGCTGACTGCCGTGCAGGACAGGTCACCGTTCCCAGAACTGAGCATGGCGGCACCCTCGCTGGTGGAACTTATGGTCGGTCTGGCCACGTTGACAGTGTCGCTAGTAGCCGAATTGACGCCAGGTTGTTGTTTATCTGTGCTGGCCAGGTTAGCGTGCTCCTTGTTGGTCGAGGAAATAACGCTAGAGGTGTTGGGGGCTGGTTTAGCCTCCGTGGCCGCGCTGTACGCGGCGATGATCGCCGAATTGGAACTGGTTGTGTCCGAGGTTGGTGTGGTTGCTACGGGCCACTGAATGATGACAGCTCTACTGCTGGCAGTACTGGTGGCACGGGCTTCCGTTGGCCGGTCATGAGGGCCGTTCGCGGCGTTTCCCAATGCGTTGTCGTCCTCGCTGCCGGCGCAAAGACTGAAGAGTCGGCCAGGAGGGGCATCGACGTTGACGTGGACGGCAATGTTGCTGGTATGTGTGTCCTCCAATGGACTTGGAGTATCCGTATGACAGGTTTCAAACGCAACTGCCCCCGCAACAGTGCCGCCCTTATCCGCACGAGCCCGATTAGCTGCAGCCACGCTTGCACAATGCATCACGGACAAGATGGATGCGGCCGCGTCCCTTGCCTTGGTGCGTCTGGCCCTCAGAGCAAAAATGAGGGAGTTGCGTCCTCGAAATGCCCCAGGGAGGATGCCCTATATATAGAAACAGTTAATATTCGAGGACTGTATTACTTACCTGAGCATCCGACCGCGGAGCTGTTCCTCGAGTTGCATCCGACGCTGCAATCTTTCCTCGAGAACCACCTATTTTCCAGTTACTCCCAAACCAGTCGTTATTTCCTCGGAAAACAGCCGCACCCCGCGTCCCTTGCTCCGTCGCTTGCTTCCGCCATGGCGAATTTGGGAATGAGAAGGTGTGGTCGATGTGGGAGGAACGTTTGTGAAGAGTCGCGAAAATTTCCAAGGGGGTGACAATCTCTATGGCGTTCTGCTCGATCGGGGTGACATTTTCAGCGCCTTCCTTGACAGTACTACAAACCTAAATACATGCAGACATGGTTCCTTTTCAAAATAGATAGTCGCAAATACTATGTCGATCTAGAACCTGTGGATTGTGCCATTGTATGGAGGACGGTCGTCTTCATGATGCAGCGTGGCGCGATTTTATTTTCAAATTGGACCTTCCACGCTTACTCTCCCGCGAGTGACGGCATTCCTTCCTCAATAGTTCACCTGATCATTTAATTAATTCACTACTAGTACTGATCAGTTGAGACCAGTCCAAACAAAAGTAGCCAAGTCGCCGTTTTGAGTTTTTTTGTAATGAGCCTCAGAAGTTCGTGGACCTCACCACCCGGCCAAACACAACTTCAGAGAAAACGGGCTTTGAAAATTTGACCTAATGGCAGACGACAGCGGCACCGAGAGGGAGCCTGATGAG
>MBAC02008390.1:0-17128 GCA_001712635.2 Nothophytophthora sp. Chile5
AGACGATAGATCGAGAAACATGCCTGTACCTCAACTAAAACTGCAAATGAAGAGGCAAAATGATAAACTCAAACAAATTTAACATAAAGAAATGGAATAGTGCACACCGTTGCAAGATAAAATGTTACCGAATTACTTCGATTTCGAATGGTGGATGCATTTTTATCTTTGCCACGCAACCGACTCACTATTAGCCGCTTCTTTTGTTGTCTTAACATGTCAACCATGTGTCATTCTACAATCGCCGGGATGGCACCAACACACCCACGCAAGAGACGACCACCAGACGATATTGTTCTTGAGACACCACCGTCTGAGCTCATGGACGAGCAAGACGAACCGTTGCCACCTCCCAAGCGATCGCGCCAAGATGTCAAGACTCGCATCGAGAAGAACAAGACTCTGAGCTTCTTCGTCATCAAGAGGACGCTCAAACAGTTCTCCAGAAAGTTAGCAGAAGGTATCGAGTGGGGTGAGGGCTTGAAGGCCGTCGATCAAACGATCGCGGAAGCATACCTGTTCACCAACTTCTACTTTTTCCGACAACTGAAAGTTAGCCGATCGGTGTGCAAGATTGACTACGAGTTTCACCAGACATGTATAGGCCGTGTGACGAGCAAGACACGAATGCAATGATCTGTACGTCAACAATACGATGGTCATGTGTTGAAACAGGCGAAGAAGGAGACGAGCAAACGGTAGGAGCAATACTGGTCGCGTTGGGAACTTGAGGGGCATTGCTGTTGTCATCCGTGAGCTCTCCGAGACCGATTTCCAAGAGTGGTCAAAGATGTAGGATGCCGACTTGGAGAACGCCAGCTACGAGCTCATGGAGCTACGCGGTGATCGGTCGATGGCAAAGACAGAGTGTCTAACCCAAAGGTGGTTTCCAGCCGCAGCGAAGCATATGGCCACGAACGCTAACAGCGCGATCATTCGGAACTTCGCGAAGTGGCTCCGGCCGTTTGTCATGGGCATATTCATGCTCGCAAAGAAAGAGACCCATGCTATTCTCAACGGATTCTTTGCGGAGACCTTCGCAGGTACCTACTCTGAGACGGATAATCCTGCGGCCATCGATCCTATCAGTATCGGACTCCGAGGCCGGATTCCGCGAACGCCGAAGAATAGGTTCGCCTGGGACGCGCATGACTTGCTCCCGATATTCCATCAGTTCCTCATCCAAATTGGACGGTCGAACGAAGAAAACAAGCACAAGGAGGGATATCGAGAGCAACGCACGTTCCGTCTATTACCGACGTAGAAGGGGTTCGAAGCCACTCACTGCAATATCGACTCTACTGGAATACTCGCGCTTCGTCTTCGGAGTCCTCGTGTTGGCGGTGCAGTTCAACGGTGAAACGTGGACTTTGGTCACAATCATTCGTGCCGACAATATGTCAAGCTGACCAGCAACGGCTGACCTATTGTGGCATCGTCTCTTTTATGTCGACAAGATCAACAAAGAGGAGCTCCCTTCGCGAAGTCACGACCGACGGTTATGCAGTCAGCGTGCTAATGAGTCGACCGACGCGCGGAAAAAAATATGACAAAGAAGAAGACTGAAGGAGAAGAACTGGATCCAAGCATGTCCGATGTCCTGGAGCCAACTCTACCCAAAACACTGAAAAGGAGAATAGATGATTACGACGTGACCTGGGAATTGACTCTGGGAAAACCGACTTTATCACTGCTACAGACCAGCACGGCAAGACTATGTCCTTCAGGACGACTGCGTATCTCAGCTTAAGCCACATCTACCGTTCCAATCATCGGTCGAACTGCGAGGTTGACACGGTTCCTCATATTCGCCAGCTTCTTCACGCCACTCCAACCAATAAGACTGCAAATCTGACTACGTTGATCAAACACATTGAGGTTGCGCTGGAACACCTCGACGAATTCCTGACATTCTTTCATCGTCCGGTCACTACGAAACTGGTTGGTCGATGCTGCGTGGATACTGGCATTGTTGTGCTGAAAATTGTAGCTGTTGTCATGCATTCCATCTCCAAACGGAAGCATATGCGTAGTGAGCGCTTGGTGGTAGCCGAGGGAGTTCCGACCGCCGTCCAGAGTCACATGTCAAGCCTTCCCCTTCGCCGAGGAGGCACCCCGCGTCATGAGGGAACCACTTCCGTGCTGGAGGCCGACAAATGTCGCGTTCTCGACGCACAAGTCAAGCCAATAATACTGGAGACCGTCTGGGTCATCCAGACCTAACATATCCTCGTCGGAGAAAACAACGGGCGACCCGTCAATGCGCTCATGGTTCTGTATGCGCGACCGGTCGGACCGTGCTTTCTTGTGGGCCTTTGTGAGTCTCAATGTCCTCTTATTCTTGCGATACTTGAGATATGGCGTGGTCTGGAGCACGCGCTAGACCATTTTCTTCGATACGCCCAACTTGTACGAGTGTTTGATGCGTACAACGCTCATGCCCGGCTTCTTTGCGGCACTCTAGACGTGATGAACTTCCCGCTTGGTGAGTTTCTTGGGTTGTCCTGGATGCTTGAGAGTGTCGTAGTAGTCGGGATACTCCAGGAAGGCGTGGATTGAGCTTGGGGGAGCGTTGAAGCTTAGCGGCAATTGTGCGAAGCCAGCATCAGTTGCTCCGCCTCGCGAGAATATACTCCCTCCCTCTTCGTCATCGATCCGCGCGTCTGTGAATGGCAACAAAGTTACAGAAACGTTCGTCTTATTTAATGCAATACCATGCACGGATCAAAGCAGGCAGAACCCTTCTCGGTATCTAAATAGCCACAAGGTTTGACTATTTTTTGTCTTTCCCTTGCACCGTATTTTTCAAGTTTGAATCCATAAATCTTCATCGCCTTGTCGAGCCTAAATCTATTTTGCCATAGCTGCAATCATTCGAAAATTACGTGTAAAATTCATTTGTTCGGCTAATTATGGCGCGCAACCAAATGTCAATGTTTTGTCCGACCGTTGGAGATGCTCAAATACTGGCAATTTGCGAGTTGCAAACTCAAATGTCAAATGTCAGACAAATGAATGCGCAGTATTTGGTATTACGTTTTCAGCTAGTCCTCTTCTTTCTCGCAATTATGGAGGACAAGAACATGCAGCAACAGATTGAGCGAACTGGGTCCCGGATGCTTCGCCTCCTCACTTCTTGTGCAAGTGGATGGCTTCCTCTACCGACGAGCACTCTGGGAAGTCCGAGGCCTCGCAGAAGCTGGCCTCCATCTCGCCAGCCAGTTGGCCTTCCGCCAGGCCATGCGGGTCCATCATGGCCATCGCTCTGAGCTCTGGCTTGGGCTGAGTGTGGGTGAACAGCGCGTCTTCCGCCGGCGTGAACTCCGGGAACACTGACGCCTCCGAGAACGAGTCGGCGGCCAGATCTTCCAGACTGTTCTGCAGGTTCAAACGTTCAGCGGCTACTGCCGCTGTCAGGCTCGCCTGTTTATCCAGGTCGTGCCTGAGCTGGTTGAAGAGACGAGCCTTGCGGTGGCTACTGAAGGCGAAGGGCGAGGCGGTTGCCGTGGTTTCCGGGAAGTCCGAAGGCTCCGAGAAGCCCGTCGGGGTCATCAACTCCCGCGTAAGATCCAGCAGTGAAATGGTCCCCACCACTTGACCCTGGCGCGTTGTCACCGGCAAAGCCGTCAAGTTCTACCAATTGCCACCACAATCACGTTGAAACGTTAAAACAAGCTCGGGTTGCCACCAATTTCCATGCGAAATCCACCCCACCCACCTTCTTGGCCATGACGGCCAGACAGTCCTCGACTGTGTCGTCCATGTGAACAACCGCAGCATTGGGGCCAACTGCAGCCACTTGGCAGACCCGAGAAGACCGTAAAGCCGGGTGTTGCGTGTTCAACACCTTCTCGAAGTAGTCGTGCTCTGTGAAGACGCCCACCACCTACACAATCAAGAAGAGAGTGGCCTCAAACACCACACATTGAGAAACGGACCGCAAGACGATACGCACCTTTTCGTTCTGCGTGACGGGGATGGCGCTAACGTGCTGCTCCGTCAACAGCCGAGCAGCTTTCTCCGCCGTCGCGAGATGGTCGACGCTCACTGCTGCTCCATTGCTGAGAGGTTGGTCCACCAAGTACCCGATGGTGGTCTGGCCGCCTTGAACCACTCGAGTCCCGGAAATGCCGCGCGATGACAGCCGAACGCGGACTAACACGGCTGGGAAGGGAAGTCGCAGCATCGAGGGACGATTTCTTGGCGTGTAGCGGGAGGCTCGGGTGCTTTGACTCGAGCAAATTCGATTGTGAACGTCGGATTGAGCTCTCCGCACCCGACAGTTGAAGGGACGTGAACTTGCCAGCGCTGGATACTGCTGGTGCGGTAAGCTTCGACGTTGCTGTCTCTGTCCGGTGCCGTTGGATCGGATGGGTCTTCTTTTTTTGTGGCGTTGAGAGCAGAGGGTTCTTCCATTGGCTGTGGTTTTAACAAAAGCGCCTTGTGAGTTGAAGGAAGACGTCTGCCAAGCTCACACGAAAAGGAAAATGGCATATCCTTCGAGCTTTTGCTTACTGGTACTAGTGCTGTACAGCGAACGTGTGGCTATCGGCGCCGCTCGAGGCAGCAGAACCAGCGCGTTGAACAAGTTCGATGTTAAACGGTAGCAAACATGTTTATTCTTATTTTCAATACAGTGCAACGGAGGATGAGAGGGGAAATGCGTATAGCGAGCATGAACACAAACAGCGTCTTTCAAAGACTTGCCACATATCCGGCGCCTTTCACTGCTTGTGCAGCTCAATAACCTCCTCCACCGACGAGTACTCCGGGAAGTCCGAGGCCTCGCAGAAGCTCTTCAGCTCGGCCGCCAATTCTTCTTCGGCCAGCGCATGAGCGTCCATCACGAACGGCTTCGCCTTCATCTTTGGCTGCGTATTCTGAAGCAGCGTGTCCTCCGCAGGCGTGAACTCCGGGAACACCGAGGCTTCCGAGAAGGAGCCCGAGGCCAATTCGTCCAGACTTCCACCCAGATCCAAGTGGGCTGCAGCCGCCGCCGAGTTCAAACTGGTCATTGGAGTCCTCGCAATTTGCACTCCGAGCTTTACGCGAGTCTGCGCGATTCCACGCGAGAGCAGACAGCGCTTGATGGCCGGGGATCGGAAGAGACGCAGCATCGTTGGGGGAGGCGGTCGGTTGTTTGGCTTGGGTGTGGGGGGGATACGGCTCCGATTTGATTGTGACAGCAATTCCATCACAAGAGCCCGAGCTGCAACGAGAGAGCGCTGGAGCTTGAAGGTGTTGGGACGGGACGGGCGCACCTGCCGCATCCTTGCTGCGTGTCAGTCCGTGAGGATCTTTGAGGCCGCTTGTCACTTGTCGCGAAGGTCCATCATATTTATGCGAGCGCCGTCGCCATTGGCTGGCACTTTAAACTTGGGCCTCGGGGGAGTTGAAGGAACGCAGCATCTGCACGTTGCCGCGGGAACAAAATGGTGGGAAAGCATAGTGAAGCTGTGTGAATGGCGAAAGGCCTTGAAGATCCCGTTGACGTTCCAGTGGATGATGGGATAAGATGACGGATGACAGAAACAATGTTGTTCTTCATGCAGAAAAAGTTTGGAAATGGAGTGCTCTGATATATCTAATATCCTGCGTTTTCTGATGTCATCACAACGCAATCTGCCTTGATAAAGAGATGCGATCTCCGATATCCTGTGGAACACAACACACAACGCTGCAGCTGATCAAACCAAGTCTGGCAGGTTGTGTCGAGAATGAATGTGGGAGAAGGCAGCAGGTTCGTTTTTGCGCGACCTTGAAGTTGGTGTTGCGGACCCAAAGGACGTCGAATTGGGGCTCGACACAACTTCAATTTGGGTCAATCGGACTCAGGCAGCAAAAATAAGTGGCATTCCATGCAGCAATATTTATTGGCGGTTGGCGACGCCACGCAACTTATCGCAAAAGCAATGATTGCAATTGAGACCCGCCATAATTGTCAACATTGTCAGGACGACTATTTATACAATCCACACTTGAGCCACGGCGCATGAAACGCCGTTTGCCGCGCCAGTTTGTGAAGCGGCGGCGCTGTTGGCGGTCCCGACGCCCAAGGAAGCGGCCGCGATGCCCCAGACCATCAACGAGCCCGACGTGGACTTCGAGGCGCAGGTACAGGCTCCGCAGCGCCGTGTTGACTGACTGGCTGGCCGGACTGTCGTTGCTCTGTTGCTTGGCTTACTGACAAATGCATCTAACACACATAACAGATCCAGGAGATCAAGCGCCTAATCTCCACTTCAAATGACGTGGAGCGCCGCACCGCGCTAGAAGAGCAGCTCCGTGACTTGGAGCTCGCTCGGATCCATGACGAGCCGGACTTGCTGCCCGAAACCCCTTCGTCTACTGTCCACGGAAGGCGGAAAAGTTTCCGTCCGACGAGTGCCAAACCCCGCACGACCACTCTCACGTCCTTAGCCGAAGACGTTGAAGTCGCGTCCACGTCGACGACCTTCCACAGTCTGGATGCCTATCGTGTGGACGACGGCGGCCTTCCGTTGGTCTCCGAAGTCTTCAGCAGCTCGTACGACGAAGCTTTTAGGCCCTCGAACGTGCTGATGAGTGACAGTCGCACACTGTGGGTGTCGAGCGGCATGTTCCCGCAGTTCCTTCGGCTCTATCTCCGCGAACCCAAGCGGGTGGCTGCGATAGAAATCACGTCCAGACACGTGAAGAAGCTGCAGGTGCGAGTTGCTCGCGGTCGGAACGTTGCGCGTGACAAGATGACGGTCGTCGGAGAGATGGAAGTGAGTGCGGCAGACAGCGGGAAGCTGGACACGCATCGGTTCGCATTGGACAGATGCAGTGTGAACTCCAAGCGCGAGGACGACGAAGCAAAAGGAGGTGATGACGATGACGAAGGAGAAGCGGCAATCGTGGAGGCGCTGGAGGTGATAGACATAGACATAGACAGCGGCTACGGCGATTTTGTGTGCGTTTACTTCATCCGCCTCCGTCTCGCCAACCCCAAAGAGGCCGCAATGGCGAATGCAAGTACATAGCGCCATCCATAATGCAAATACCAAGCACACTCATCCAGCATTCGATACAAACAGGAACTTCGTTGAGACGTTACCGGCCCTTGAACCAATCTCCCTTGAGCTACTCTTGTCGACTTGACCGTCGCCTCCTCCTGCGGTGCTGTCCATTCATCACATCAATTCCATACAGCCAAATAGATACAACCAATGCCAAATACCAAACCAGCCAGCTTACTCAGACGTCGGGCACCGTCATGTCCGTCTGCGTCCGCAAGAAGTCCACGAAGTCCACGCCAGTGGCCAGGAACTCGCGCGCGAAGCCTGGACGCAGGCGCCGCTCTGGAGTGAGCGGTGGCAACAGGAACTCCGCCTCCACTTTGTCGCGCACGCTCAGGAACCCGTCGGCAGGATTGCGGTCCGGAATGCCGAACTCGCGAATGCGCATCAACGATAGCTGCGTCTCTGTCGTCGCATTGTAGAACGTGGTGCCGCGAACGTGTCGCACCGTCGCGATGCACGCGGAAGTCTCACCGGCGGCAAGCAAGTGGCGGCTGACCCGCACTTTATCGCGCGCTTCGTCGTCGCAAAACTCAATGATGCCGCGGCCATCAGGAGCACTTTCGCAACACTTTGCCAGCTTCTCGCTGAGCTCGTCCGTCTTTGACAACTCCTCGGACGTGGACACGTAGAAGCGCACGTCGGGAGTCGAGTCCATTCGCTGACTCTCCTCGTCCATTTCTTGCCGCATCTTCAGAGTTGCGCTGAACCACCGAGACGGACGTGTCGACACTTTAACTAGTTGCAAATCCGCTGTCAACCCGACGTTGTACTCGAAGGATTGGTGCACGATCGACACCTGATACGAGTCCGATTGTTTCAGCAAGGTCATGCCCCCGCGCTCTTGAGCGTATTCCTCCGTCCATGGAGCATGCTCGGGCTCGACCATCGAGTAGAACGAGTGTGTCACGCCTTTATCGCCGCTGGCGATCGTCGACGCTTTCTGCAGACTCATCCGCGGTCGGCGCTTTCGTCGTTTACGCCTTTCACCGTCGCCGCCACCGTCGCTGCCATCGCCGCCATCGTCGTAGCTTGAAGGATCGTCGTTCCCCCACCCCCCAGAGCTCTGTTGCTCTCCGTCGTCATACTCGCCCCACACAGCCTCTTCCTCCTTGGTCTCGGCCTCCACATTCCCAGCATCTTGCGGCACGTCGGTCTGGTTTTCCGTCCCGTTTTCCGCTGCCAGTGCTCGCTGCTTCTGTTTCGCGACCAAGACGGACTCGTAGAGCTCTCGCGCAGTTCGGCCGCGCTCAAACTCGTCCTCCAGCTTCTTGATACTCGCCAAAATGATCGTCTCCTCGTCAAATGAGCGCGGCAGATGGATCAAATAGTGGTGTCCGAAGCGCACGAAAGCCTTTGCCTTCGATATCCCCGGGTTCAGGTGCTCATACCGCGACAATTTGATCATTTGCTGCACAAACTTCGCGCAGAACGTCGCTGCCGCGTGCTCGTACCATTGCCGTCCATTCATGAAGCAGATCAAGTGCGCTTGATGCAACCGAATGCTATTGTGCTCCACGTGGCGTCCACCGAAGTAGTCCTGGAAGCCAATCTTTTCGTTTTGTGACACTGCACCCTCGAACAGCAGCAAGCTCGAGCCTTCACGGTGAAAGCTTTTGTTCGAGCGGTGCGTCATCCGAGCGCCGAGCTCCTGTTCAATCATACGAATCTGGTCCTCAACGCGCTGCACCGCCGCCCCAGAACCCGCGATCTCGGCCACGTACAGGTCGGACCGAAGGGAATTCGGGTGGAACTTGAAGATCAAGCGCGTCGAGCTCTCCGCCTTCGAGTCAAACAGAATCTTCCGCGAAAAGAAGTCCTTGGCCTCATGGATCCGCAGACTGAACGCATGACTCAGCGTGATCTTGCTCGTCTGGTGCTCTCGATGGGTCAGCAAATAGTTGATGTCGCCCTGCGCGATCACCAGTTGATGCAGGGCAATGTGACACTCCGAGCGGAAGATCGTGATCGCATCGGCGTCCAACTCGGTGTCGTTCTCGGGGTCCAAATGATCCGTGAAGCCATACGCACTGGAGGGCGTCGACAATTTCGAATACTACGCCAAAAACGAAAGCAGCACATCTGCAGCTGAAAGCGCGGACAGGTCGTCATTGCCCGACACCAATCGCGTGAGAAGATCCGTCCAGAACGAGATCTCCGAATCGATATCGTTGTGCTTGAGAATCTGCCGCAGCGTGATCTCTCCCGTATTGATCGGCTGTACAAAGCCTTTCTCGGTGCAAAAGCGGAGGAATAGCCAGAGGAAGCCCGTGGGGGAGAACATGTCTTGGCCTCCGCCCGAGCGCCGACGAATCAATCCCACGCATTTGCCCCAGCGCAGCAGGAAATACACACATGGCCAGAAAAAGTCGTACTTCCCCATGTACGTGCGAAAGATCCGCGTTTTCACCGGACCGCTCGAATACTTGCATAGCTCCACAGACCATTGGACGAACGAGAACGACAGAAGAGGCACCCGGATGCCATCCTTCAGGTCAATATTGCCGTGCACCCCTTCCAGAGCCTCTGCGATGGCCTTCAGCGAGCCATGTCGCGATGTGCAGCGGACCATCACGTCCAAATCCGATTGCTTTTCGAACGTCAATAGTGCAGACGAGCCGAACAGGATGAGATCCAACTCCTTCTTTTTCAGGCACCCAGGCATTGCGGAGCGCAGAGAGCTCACCGCCACGAGTCGATCAAAGAGGTCGGACAGCAATTCGTCGGTATTTGTCACGATCTCTGCCAAGATGCACAACTGAAGCTTCGGGATCGTCTCTGCATATGCCGACATGCGCACTGGCGTCCACCGCTTGTAAAACGCGTTGTTCGCGTGAGCCTTCTTGTTCACCACCAGCAAATCAATCACAACCCACGGGAAGCTGAGACTGCGCGTTTCTGCATCCGAATCAGCATAGGCGACGAAATACCAAGCCGCCGCTACTTTACTCGGCTCGCTTGGTGCCAAGCCATCGACGTTGGCATCGAACTCGCGCCGGAACGCAGCCTGCAGCGCGTAGAAAGCGTCCTTGCACTGCTCTCCAAAGCGAAAGTAGTCCGCTTTGTACTCCGTTTTCGGCTCCACTATCATCCCAGTCGTGAGTTCCGCTTCGGTCTGCGCACCCGACATGAGCAGCAACGCCTTCAGCCGCAACTTGTACTGGCGATACAGGACGTCAGCTTGGACAATATAGTCAGTGTAACCGCTCACGAGAAAATGGTCATCCCGAGCTGGCATACGGCTCACTCCCTTCGCCATAGTGGTGTCCATGATGGCCTTGCACCGGCGATACATCTTCCCCAGGACTTTGCTGGACGGGTATGAAGGTTTTTCCTTGTTCTGCATGAAATCCGGATACACCTTGGGCGCGAATTGTCGCACAATCTTCAAATCAGACTGAGCACGGAGGCTGTCAACTTGCTTCGAGCAAATGCGCGCCAGGGCCTTCGCACCTTTGTCGAAGGTTCCGTCCATGGACGCATCACACAATGCTACATGGGCGTTCGAAGCTACTCCGAGGATGTCGTCCTGGATCGAGTGGACGTAGAAATCCACCAGTCCGTCGTCGTCGATGGATTCGTAGTACTCCTTTCCGTGAGGACTCGTACTCCGCTCTTCCTCCTCGAAACTCATCGGCTCCTGCACTTGCTCTCTGGCCGGGATCAACCGTTTGTCCCAAATGACGACGAAGACGTCACCGTCCAAATCACCGCCAGTGCATTCATCAGGATGGGGTCGCGGTCCACGAGAAGGGAACACGATACAGTCTTTCAGCTGTCGGAGCTGCGGAGGAACATCTGCCCGACATCGAAGCACGCGGATATCTCCTGGGTGGTGGCAAGGACTGCGATGAACCGCAACATCGACGTCATCCAGCGCCACATAGTGGATCTGATCCGAGTCTTCCTCCGTCTCTGTGTACTGGACGAAGACCTCCCCGTACTCCAAGGTGCCCGTGAAATCTGCCACACCCATTAGCGTCCGGCCTTTCGCGATGGGGATGCGGGCACGCATCACTGTGTTGGTCAGCCGGTAGTCGTAAATTGTTTTCGCCATGGCAGACAGGTACTCGTCCACTAAGGCCTTCACCCCCAACTGACGCACGAGAACTTCAACCCACCTAACCATACCCGGTGGCAGCACGGCCTTTAAGCCAAAGAAAGCGCCCGCATCAGACGACACAAGCGACCAGAGTTCGTGTAAATAGTCTTCCTGCATCTCCAGGAACACGTCTTCGTCGATTCCCAGATCGCTCAGGATCATGACGCTCTGGCGGGTCAAGAACGCCTCGGATTTGCCCGCATAGGCGACAATCTCCAGCATGTTGTGGTTGGATTGGAACTTCGACATACTTTGGCGCAGCTCGACACTGTCCTCTTGGTTTCGGACTCTCTGGTCGCCAAAGTCGGAAACCACGACGACTCCTTTTGCGCCACCCACTCGGATCTGGAATGCGGATGGCGTGTACGATAATTTCAGCGCTTTCACGATACCCTCGGCTCCAATTGAGGAAATCTCACCGCAGCCGTCCGTGAATACATACTGCTCATTCACGATGTCCGCCTTCGGGTTCGCAAGTGTATCCTGGCTGACCCGAAAGGCTTCTCTTGTGGAGGAAAACGCCTGGCCGAGACGCTTGAGGTATTTCGCGGGCGATGTCAGTTGCGAGAGATCGCCAATCCAAGGCCGAACGGCATGAGGATCCAGCAGCGTGAAGACCGCGCTGCTATTCCGCACTTGACTCAGCGAGCAACCGAGAAATCGGAAAAGCATGCCACTCGAGGGAATCGAGATGCCCTTTTTCAGCACATGTTGAATCCGCTCCAAGATATGATCCTCTGTGTAGTCCAGGCGCTCCATGTTTTCATCGCGGAAGTACACGTACATAAAGTTCTCCGACCCCCAGTGACGGAACACACGATTGTTTGGAGCCGGGTCTGGAGGACAAAAGACGAGTCGCGACGGCGTCACAATCACTTTGTAGACCGTTGAGCCTGCGTTGAGCCACGAGCTCGAGCATAATCCTTCCAACACAGAACGTTCTTTGTCAATGTACGCTCGAAACTGCTCGAGAACGCTCTTTCCCGAAGGTGAGGGCTGGAACGAGATGAGTGCCTTCTCTTGAGCCTTGTGATCAAGTTCAGCCAGGATGTCGTAGAATTCAGGCGGAAGAAATCCATTCGTGAAATGACTGCAACTGGAGTGAAAGCACTGCAGCGCATACGCGATAGGGAGACCAAACTGCAGCTTCGTGGCAGGAGGTTTCGACTCCTTGGCCTCGGGGATCCGAGTCTCACGGACTTCGACGCCAAGTTTCGCGAAATAGACGCGGAGGTTCCACAAATGTTTATCTGCGTCCTTGGATCGGGGCACTGTCAGGCAGTACACTAGCGACTTTGACTGAAAGTTTTGGCAGTCGCGTTCCGACTCGACGAAAAATCGAGGCGGGAGTCGGAAGGAGAGATACACCAGGGCGACATTTCGGCGCGAAGTCATATCAAACCACACCCACGGATCGCACAGCGCTCGGAAATCAAACTCCACCCGGAGATATCCAAACGAGGCAATCAAAGCATCCGACGCCATCTCCAAGACACACGAGAGACCGTATCGTTCGAGTTCGACGAACGCGCCATCTTGGGTCATCAAACCGCGCCGCAGCCCAACGCGCTTAACGTTTTCACCGAATTCTCCAGTAGCTGCACCCTCCAGATCATCACTTTCGAAACGCATCCAGAACGGTTTGGGCCCGACGAAGAAGTCCACACCAGAACACATCGCGTGATACGACCGATACATATCTTGATCCGGAGATGCTGCAAGCGTACAAAGTCCAATGGTTTGGTCCACCATGCGAACAGAGGCGAACTCGCTAACCTCTTCCAGGATAGAGGTTTGCAGTTGCCGGTCTGCATCACTAAAGCTGCCGCCCAACACGACGGTATACACCTTGTCTGCCATCGCGTCATATTCGGCACGGAGCGGCAGCGTCAATGCCTCGGCAGTGGCGTTCCCATTTGTATCCAGAGTCAAATCATCCTGATGTTCTTCCATCAACCGTTTCACAGTCGATTTGGACTCCAATCTGGACGCAGTCAGGTTCGCTACTTTCACCAGTCGCTTCTCGTTTTCCACAAGCCGCTGGTTATGCTCTCGCCCCACTTCTGAACAGAAGATAATGAACGCACTGTGGCGTTGACGTGCTCGACCTCGGCTCTGAATCAGACTTGTGACTCCGATGACGCCATCAAACTGGATGACCAGGGAGCACTCCGGCACGTCGAGACCTTCTTCCAACACGTTTGTGGCAACCAAAAGGCGGATACGCCCCTGCCGAAAGCGCTCCAATGTCGGCTTCTGCTGTTCTTCCCACGACATTCCCTCGTAGGAGTTGTGTCCAACAAAGTGGGTCGGGTTCAGCTCGCGCAGTTCATCCAGCTGCTCCATTGCTTTCGCCAACGAAATCGCTGTCTTGCGCCGCCGAACAAACACAATTGCACGGGAATCGTGCGTAAACTTGGCGTCCCGAATGCTTTCCGCCACGAGATGCACGCGCTTCGAAATGTCCGCTCCGAAGAAGGCGCTGTGCGGGAAGCTCTCAAGCGCTGGATTCAATATCCGATGAAATGACGGGCCTACCAACGCGTACGTGCGCTTACCCTTCTCGGAAGTTGTCGACGCGAAATCTTCAAAGACGCGGCTCAGCGATCTGGCGACAACCCCAGCACCATGGATGCTCAAGTGATAAAAGCTCGGCGCCACCTTCCGAAGATGCTCCAGTATCAGTTCCAGGTCGGACCGCGGCCGAGCATGATCTTGCGTCACGTTCCCTTCCAGATCATTCCGTGGAGGTACGTTGGCTTGTGCTGCCACCTCACGATGTTTAGCCTTTGACGTTTTCTGCGCTTTGAACAGTAGAACGCGTAGCTTCGCTAGAAACTGCGAGAGCTCCATGTCGTTCGTATCATAGTTCGTCTCAAAAGGCATCACTTGCCCACCGCTCAGACTCGTGATTTGCGCATAGAAGGACTCGATATACAGTTTGAGCCCCTCTCGGAGCTTTCGTTCCGGCTCGCTCTCTTGCACGGTGATCCATTGCGCCTCCTTCGGGATGAAGCTCGCTTCCAGCTCCGCCGCAGCGATGGTAGGCGCATTAACCACAGCATTGAACGATTCCGCGAGCTTGTTCAGCGCGTCTTGACCAGACGTTTCACGCGTTGCCTCTCCGAATGGAGATGCTGTCAGTGCAAGAATGCGTGGGCGCGCCTGGATGTCAACAGTGGTCAGCTGATTCAGTAGCTCACGATAAGGGTGGCTTCCAGTGGCGTGATGCGCTTCATCAAACACCATCGTGCTGTAATCCGTGATCGTCGTGCGCTTATTGTACAGCAAGTTCACAAAAAACTGCGGCGTCACCACGAGCGCATCCACGTCTTCGTCCGCGCGGATCAGACTGCTTGTTGCGGCAGGTCCGCGATTGTGCTGCCCAGAAAGCTCCTCCACCTTTTTAAAGTCGGACTCTCGGCGAATGTACGCCGCCTGCTGCGACACCAACGGACCGGTCGGCACGAAAAACACCACAAGTTTCTTCGGGTTCAGAAACTTCATCTCCTCCATCACTTTGATTGCCACCAGCGTCTTCCCGCAACCTAGCGGCATCCCAAATCACACACACACACACCGCAAATCTCAGCTTAGCGTCCAAACTGCGCTATTCCTTCCAATCTATAGAGGCCCGCCTGGTTTCCTTACCAGTTGGTAGATACACGATCGTATTCTCGAGGAGGGCCGAGAGCGCCAGCTCTACTTGATACCGTCGCAATCGAGACATCCGCCCACGAGGACTAAAGTGATTGCGGATTGACGCTTCCGTTGGGAAAACCACCGGCACGATCGGCGCAACAGGGGTTGCAGGCGCTGGCTGGACTCCACTATTCTCTCCACCAACGTTAGCCATGAGGTCCTGCAGCTTCTGGATCTGGAGAGGCAGTTGCATTTCCTGCAGGTGCTTCAAAACTTTCCCCCACTTGCGAACCTTCAGCTCGTCAGTCATCCCGTACGACATCCCGTACGACTTCTGCTGGTCCACAACACAGGTGCAGCTCTTGGAGTCCAGCATGAACACTGTCTCCTCCAGCTCCTCAAGATACCCCTCCGAGCCAATCTTGGCCTGGCAGCTTACGCAACAGATCTCGAACGGGCACCGCTCGCGCTTGTAGGCTTTCACGGTGCGTATCTTGTTAAATTGCAGCTTCGGCTGCACGTGGTCGTGGCTGCGCAGGCGCCAGCTCTCACTCACGTCCTGCGGCTGTGCCGTCAGCTGTTCGTCCACCAACAAGCTCTTCACCAGCGTCAGGTGTACAGCCGTCGCGTTCTCCAGCAGAAACGCCAACTGCGTGAAGCGCGCCATCACCGCGTTGCAGCCTTTGCAAGCGATCCCCCACCCGATTTCCCCACCATTCTCGCCCCCACCGCGGCCAGTTGGCACACCGGCCGCCGCAGAAACCCCCGCGATCGTCATGGGCGCGACGCGGACGGAGAGTAAGCCCTTTGTTGACGGCTGGGTGCGCGCGCACTCCCTTTGCTTTCCTCAAGAAGAATGAAACGCGGAAGCTTGACTGAGTTGGAAGCTTGACTGAGTTTTCAAACTCAGTCACGCTTCCACGTTTTGATGGGCTCTCGTTTAAGTTGGATTTCATTGATTGCCATAAGTCATGAGTTGGTCGAAGAGGTCAAAGAGTGAACTTCATCGGGAGCTGCTTCAAGTACCGCCAAACTGGGGTATTGCACCACGACCATGGGATACCGGTACTACCGTGAATACCTTCCGTGGTTGGATGGCCAAACCGTGTCGATACCTTTAGACCACTATATTTATAGGGGTTATCAAAAACATGACCTCGGCTCCGGGCTCCGGGGTGAACGCACCGGGAGAGATCACATCCTCGCTCCGCGAATATGGGGTTCCTAGCCCCCTCTCGCGCACTTTTCCTACGACGACCCTAAGGGACGACGGCGGCACGCGCGAGTTCGGTCTAGTATCTACGCGTGAACACCCGAGGCCTATCGCCCTGCAGGGTCTCCACCGTGAAGATGTACAGGATGTTCAGCGCCGCGTTGACATCGCGATTCAGCGTCTTGCGCATGCATGTCGCTGATAGACAGCGTCGCACTCCGTGAATCGCCATGCCCCCGCCTTGGCTGTACATCGGGACCACCTTGCCGTGACAGCAATTGCACAGCTGGCTGGTGTAGTCCTCGTTGACGTCGTACATCTTGACGCCGCGCTCTCTCAGCGCCCGCCTCACCCCCTTCACCGGACCCGGGCAGCGACCCCGGGAGCAGCTGCTGAACATGCCCGCACCGAAGGCGACCACCACCGGTCGATCGTCCTCCACCGCCGCGCCGGGGGAAGTGATGCGGTCGCAGATGTCGAACATGACGCGCTGGCGCAGGCAGTGCTGCGAGAAACGCAGGCCGCGGACGCGTCGGAGACCGTTCAGGGCGAGGACGCGGTTCAAGTTCAGGAACAGCTGCTCGAGGTGCGCCATCATCGCGAACGTGCTGGGCGTCTTGGCGCTGGGTAGCTGCGTCATCGCCTCCTGGAGGTTGGCGCGGCTCATCCACAATCTGCGCTTCGCCCCCGCCTTCTTGAGACCGATCTTCTGCTGGTACTCCTTGTTGCTGTATGAGGAAAAGACGGGCTCGCCGGCCTCGTCCATCCATGCACAGTTCGCCAGGTCGGTGCGCCCGGGGTCGACGCCGACCACGCGCTTGCCGGCGAGGCTGACGTCGAGCGTCGGAACGTCCCATCCCATCGCCACCGCCTTGACCTTGCTGAGGATGACGCTGACCGCGTAGCCGTCGGTCTTCAGCATGCACTCGAAGTCGCGCCTCACATTCTTTCCCTCGGCCTTGGTGAGCTTGAAGTGCGCCTCCCAGTGCGCTCTCGCGGCGGCGCGGAAGGCGGGCAGCGGTTCGGGGGGCGCACGCCCCGTGCGCTTGGCGACGCGGGTCAGTAACCCGTGAAGTATGCCGGTGTCGACGGTCACGTGCTTGGAGGCGAAGCTGCAGAGCGGCAGGATGC
>MBAC02008400.1:0-17813 GCA_001712635.2 Nothophytophthora sp. Chile5
TGCGCGGCGTGGAACGCGGCGCGCGCCTCTTGCGCCTGCAGCAGGCGCTCGTACTCGTCCTCGAGCGTCACCATCTGCGCGCGCAGCTCGTTCAGGTTGTACTGGGCATCGCAGGGAAAAGAGTCAGCGCGGCGTGTCCGAGCAGCGCTGGACGGCGGCCAAGCGGCTCGAAAGCGCAGATAAAGACACACGTACGATCTTGCGGTAGTAGCTGCGGCGCACTTTGCTGCGGTTGCGCTCGCGCCGGTCCAGCTCCGCGGGCGACAGCGCCGTCGAGCCCGTGGGGCTCATGCTTCGGCCGAGTGAGATACGGAAGTGACGCGGACTTGGGGCGTTGGGAGGCGCGCTTCCGCGGGGAACTGCGCGGTTTAACGCCGAATTCGCTGTGCGGGCGTTCGACAGTCGCCTGCGCAGTCCGCCGCTCGACTCGACACTCGACACGCTGAAGGCGCTCACTCGCGTGTCATCCGCCGAACTCAGACGGCGCCTTCGTGCAGGCCTCGGCCTAGAAAGGCAGCACAACCCGTCGTCTGGAACCTGCGACAGCCGATAATCGCCCTAATTGGGATATGTAATATATTCAAATCTGATACCATCTCCCTGGCAAACAACCTCGTACATTTAATATCCCCTTGCATCCGGTAGAAGGGAGGTCAACACATCCGACGGGGGACACGATGAGGACCCACACGGCCAGCAGCTCCGCGTGATGGACGACGCATCCTGCATGGAGGGAGATCCGGTTAGCAGCCGCTCCAGCTGAATGCAAACGACGCCACCTCACGCTTCTCACCTTCATGCTCCTCCCATCTCCGCTCCAGCGGCCCAGGGCTCACCTCCACCCCCGGAAGCGCGTCTCCTTGGTCGTCTGTCTGTCCTGGAGCTCTCTTGGCTCGGTGATGGGGTTCGAGGCTTCAATGCTTGCCGTTCAAGCGCAGTTCAAGCGATTTGGCTTGGGTGTTGAGCGAGTGAGACACGAGCTGGGCTGGCTTAGCTGAGCGGCTCGCCCAGTCCGAGGTTCTGCTCCCACCGCAGCGCAATCTGCAGGTTCTCGAAGAGCCAGAAGGAGCGACTGCGGTCGCCCATGTTGTTCATAATCCCGCCGTGCACGACCTTGAGTCGGGTCTCGTGGCTGCTGCCGCCTTCGCCCTCGTCGTCTTCTTCGCCTTCGTTGTTGTTGTCGTCGTCCGAGGGCGGCAGCTCCTCGATGTTGATCCAGTACATGGACTGGCGCCACTCCTTCTTCTTCTGCAGCGCGATGGCCTCGCTGAACTCGACGTGGAGCGTGTGCTCCTCGCGTCGTAGCCCCTTGCAGATGATGAGGCAGCCCGTGTCGTTCGGGTGCGGGATGCGCGTCATGATGATGAGCGCCGTGGTGATCGAGTCCTCACCCTCCTTCTCCATGGTGCGGTACAACACGTAGCTGTTGTTGTCGAACTGCTGCATGATGTGGAAGCGCGTGTGCAGCGCCGGCGCGTACAGCTTCGAGTGCCGATCCGGGGATGTGAGCGTCTGCCAGGCCGTGAGCGCCACGTCCGAGGCGCTGGCGTACGAGCTGCGGCGGAAGTGTTTCTCGAAGTAGTAGCCGAACGAGTTGTCCTTGGCCACGTGGGAGCACGTCCAGCCCAGCGCCGTCTCGGTCGTGATCATGTTGCGGCGACTGGACAGGAACGTCTCGAACGTCTGCTGCGCCTCCTGCGCAAACCGCGTGAAGCTCTCGAAGGACATTTCGTCCATGATGAGCATGGGCGTCTGCACGCGATGCTCCTCCTCCTCGGTGGGGGCGGCGATCGAGTGGTCCATGAGTTGGTAGTTGACGTCGAAGAGCCGCTGGAAGCGGAAGGAAACCTTCTCGCGGTCCTCGAACTGCTCGTGCAGCTGCGTGTTCTCCATCCAGAGTCGGTCCCGCTGTCGCGAGAGCTCCAGGTAGCGGTTCATGAGGCTGGACGGGTCCTTGGCCGTCTCCGCCTTCTCGCGCTCCGTCTTGTCTTCCCATTGGGACAGCAGGCGGTTGTACTGGTCGCGCAGATAGTCCGTATGGGCTCGCAGTTCGCCCAGCGTTTCCTACCGCAGCACAATATCACAGAATAAGCCTCCGATCACCCAAGGAACCCACAGGAATCCCCACATCAACGTACAATCTTGCGGTAGTACGAGCGTTTGACCGAGTCGCGGTTCTTCTCGCGCTTGATCTCGTCCGTGGGCGCGTTCTCGGGCGCGGCCACGACCAGCGCCTTGCGGTGGCGGCCGCTCCCCGAGGAGACGCCGCCGGCCGTCTTCATGCTGCGCTTGCGCTTCTTCTGGGACATCTCCTCGGCCAGCATGCTGAGCAGCTGGCTGGTGATGTCGTCGTCGTCGCTGCTGCCGCCTGCGGACGTGGTGTCGCCCAAGAAGGCGAGCTGGTCGGGCATGTCGGAGGAGGAGGCGTCCTCCGACGACTCGGACGGCTCGGGCTTGGGCTGGAAGTCCTCCAGCTCCAGCGCCAGCTCCGCCATGTCCGACTCCATGTCCTTCATTCGCTTGCTTGGCTTGGCTTTGGGTTTGTGAGGGTTGGCTGCACGCTCTGAGTCTGCAGGTTTCCCAGCAACGGGTTCGAGACGGCGAGAGCCGCGCGGGTTTAACGCCAGATCACAACCCGACCCGAAGGAATCTGGATGGGTGGGCTGATTCCTTCCCTTCAGCATTTCATCCAGTTACATGGCATCATATCATCTATTAAACTGAGTAATTGGCTGGAAATACAGGTCGGACGCATCCTCACCCAGCCCTAACGCAGATGGGTCCACCGCGTTGGTGCGAGAGGAGCAGCCTCTTCGCCCGCCCGAACCCGCCAACGAACCCACCCACCCGTTTAAGCCAATTCTCCGCCCGCTTTTCTTCCCGCCACGCCCGACTTGCGCTGGCTCAGCTGGTTGCGCTGCGCCTTGATAGAAGGGCATAGAGCTTCCGTCTGGCCATACAGCTAGCTGCCTGCCAGTTGTAGCCAGAGATGGAGGCCGAGGGGCTGGTGCATTTGGTGCCGCGAGCGACAGAGCGACGCCCTGGCTGGTCAGTGGCAGCCAGCTCGTTTTCATGTTTTTGTTGAGCTCGTCGAGAGATTCTTCGTGCTTACGCGCCACCAGCCGATCGGAGGCGTGGCGCGGGTTTTATATGCACGAAGCAGCGCCAGGCCAGGGCCGACAGCCTGTTGAACAGGTGGGCGGGTGGCGGACGACCAGCCCCAAGCAGCCTGGGTTTCGCCAGCGCGATCACCAAAGGACGTCCAGACGGATCTCCAGCAGCCGCTGCTACGGTCGGCGTTATCCTTTATTCCATGCGAGCGGAAGCCGCAGTGCTTGCAGGCATTCATCCTTCCTAGGATAGAGGCTTGTTAGATGATGGGGAAGACAGGGATTCTATTAAGCAATCAGCCGGGCACAGAGTGGCTTGGTCGGGGGCCGTGGCAGGAGGTCGTGGACTCATCCGTTCAACGTGGAAGGCCCTTCACCGCCGCGCAGAAGACGGCAAAGAAACACGCGACAAGCGCCCCATTTACGCATGGGTACGGGGATTAACCGTTTAGTAACCACCGCCTGGTCGTCCGTCACCCAGAGGCTCTGGACGAGAAGGCGAGAGCTGGCGCAGGCTCGTTCTGCTTGGGGGCAGCGACAAGAGAGACGCGAGCCGATACTTCAGTTCAGCGGACAGGTCCGTGCCTTTTCGGGGGAGCGAGTCAACGCTACAGTACGATGACAGCGTACCGAATCCTGGGTACATGCACCGAATGCACCATCTCCTGCATCCAGCAGTCTCCGATCAGCAGAGACTTCCGAGCTCTAAAGCTTCCTCGCGCTCTCGTCTTATCCTTCTCTCCTTCGAAAGCAAGCGCGTGCATTGCACCCGCAAAAGAGGACGGGAAGGAGGTGCTGGCTGCTGCAAATTGCTGCGGCTGTCTCTTCCCCTCTCCTCACGCTTGTACGCCACTCCCCATAGACACGAAAAGGAAGCCACGAGGCAGAGAAAGCCCCGCTCTCGCACGACGCGACTCCTTGGCGCTCTCAATCGTGGCCTAGTGAACAAGGCGCATTCGGTAACAGTGAACAAAGCGAGATTGAGGGTAGCGACGCAACAGCATTCATTCAAGCACCTTCCTCTCCGCTTGGCGGCGGTGGGCCCTCGATTATAAATATGTGGATGTTTGTGTACTGGGAGGCAGGCGCCACGACACGATGACGGCCCTCCAGGACGCTATGACATGGACGCAGGTGACGTTCGGTACAGACCAAGTGCTGTGGTGGGGCCGCGCACTCAACGCGTGGGCTCGTAGAGCTGCTGCAGTCGCTGGCGGAAGAGATGGCGGTCCGCGAGCCGCAGGTTCAGGCGCCGCTGCTCCTCGACCAGCGAGCCGCGCACCACCGTGAGCTCCGCGTACAGATCTTGCGGTGTGATGCAGCGCTGACCCATGCGGAAGGCCATCGGGGCGTTCTCGTTGCGGCCCTGCCAACCTTCCAGCACGGCCGTGAACTCGCCCTCGAGCTCCGTCACCTGCTCGCGCAGACTCTTGAGCGCCTCGCGCTTCTTGTAGTAGCAGCGCTTGACGAACAGACGGTTCTTGGCCTGCTTCTCCTCGCTGGACACGCGCTTGGAAGTGAGGACCTTGACGCTACTGCGCTTTTTGGTCTTCTTCTGCAGAACGGGCTTGCCCAGCTCCGAGGCCGAGGAAGGCGCCGACGACGGCGGCGTGCGGAACTCGGCGCTCATGTGGCCGATTTCGAAAAGGTCGTGCGAGATGGACAGCTGCAGCACAGAGGGCGCCATTTCGTTCATTCGGGTGGTGGAGGGGCGGCGGTGGCAGCGTTGACAGGAGGGAGCGACGGACTGCGTGGCAGGCTCGGTGGGTCACTCTGAGGTGGGGGGTTGCGACAGGGAAGTCTGGCAGGTTGCGTTGTTGAAGCAGCAAGCGAATCCAAGAGTGAGTGGTCTTTGCTCGAACGTGTGTGCGGGCGGGTGAGGCGCGCGCTGTCACGATCACCACCACTCATCCCTCGCTCTGGGCGAGCGTTAGCTCCGCGGACTCTTCTTGCTCACTCACTCTCTCATTCAGCCTGCAGGCACAGCTTGGGAAGGCGAGAAGGAGACGGGCCCGCCGCTCCCACGCCCGAACACGTGCGTAAGTGCAGTGGGTGGGTTTGGAACGCGGCACGCATCTTGCCAGCTCGCGGCATACCGTAAGCGAATAAGATTCTGCCGTTCTTTTTCACGCGGGCGCGTCCCAAGAGTGGGAGGAAGTCCAGAGGCCACTTCTGAACGCAGCGCGGAGCGGAGCGAGGCAAGGAAGGACAGAGAGGAGGAGAACAAGAAATCAGCGGCCAAGAACGACGGACATCTTCTTGCCCACACTGCTCTGCTGCGGCTCAAAGCAATGGGAAATCTTGCAGTTTCACTGCCAAGTCACGAGGCGTTTTGGAATTGTTTCGGGTCGCGTTCCGCCCTGTCAAAGGTGGCGGAACTAGTTGACAAAGTTCCGCCACTCCGAGTGCGATGACACGATCAATTGCGTTTGGTTTCGGAGCGATATGGACCCAGCGGTCATCGTGCCAGTCTTGCACTGCGCTGAACACTTGCCACGCTTTTCACTGCCCACACTGTCCACACTCGGTGTCCGCCGGCTCGATGACGAGACTGCGGCGCCGACGGCGGTGAGCTAACAAACGCCACGCCCAGCTGGCGGGATGCTATTGCGGAGCTTGAGGCCTTAGCTGCGACTTCAGGAGGTTGTTATTGGACGGTTTGACGCGAGTCTTATTCCCGTGGGACTTGTCCCTCGGAAGGTTAACGCTTTGGTGGATGCGCCTGCTTCTTTCGGCGCATCATCACCCTTGTGCTGTCTCTCGGGATGCGAGAGTCTCGAGTCCGCCGAAATCCAGGCATGACATTGCCGCGGATCCACGTGCAAGCGGGAGGAGCGGCCTTTTGAGTTCAGGAGTGTCCGCTCTTGTTGCACTTGCGAAACCTCGAGATCTCGTGTGGACGCTTACGTGTACGCTCGCAGACAGCTCGCTGTGTGATCCGCGACGACCTCAATCTCATGTGGTCCGAAATCGTTCGAATTCGAGCAGCAGAATTGTCTGGGAAGTCTCTTTTTTCGAGGGATGACTCGGACGGATGCGCGCGCTCCGCTATCCCGCTAGCCGTCGAAAGAAGGAGAGCTTGCCCTGCAGCAACTTGCCTCCGGAACAACAGAAACAACCCCACAATCAAAAGTCTGCAAAGAAAAGTGGCCAGCGACCTGCTCCTTTGGCGAAAGTGACGCAAGCGACAGAGGAAAGCCCCGCGAAGATTAGTGTTACTGCTTCCTTTTGCGAAGGACGTTGAAGCCGCCAAGCCGCCACGCATCAAAGTGGCGTCAACTGCTTACAGATAGCCAGCACCTACTTGCCCCAAAAAAGACTTGCCAGCCGCACTTCCCAGGCTGTAATACTACGTGTAGAATCTTCACTGGTGCAACCTGGCTTCCAACCCCTCTGATTTCGATCAAGGTTCAGTGTACATGAACCCCGCACAAGATATTCCGTCGATTAGCACATTGGTACGTGTAGCATTCGGATCGAGCTGGATGACAAGAGTGCGCCGCGCCACGCTGCGTGGCATGCGTCGTGGCGTGTCAGCGTTCGAGAGGCTGCGAGTGAGGGAGACGCGTTGCCGACTGGTCTGACGTGTCAGCGTCAAGCTAGTCGGAGGGCGTTACAGCCGCCCGACACAACAGGCTTTATCCAAGATAAAATGATATCTGTGGTGGGTTGCGAGCATCCGAACTTCGTTTTACCCCGACGGTTTCAAAAGTACGTGTATTATTCTCTAAATGCATGTAGTACCGGTACGTGTAAACGGGTCCAAGTATCTTCAACATGGAATTTTGCTGGTTGGCTGGCTTTAGGGTGCACTACTTGTAGAAAGATAGCAACACCTGGCGCACCTCGAGCGGCAAATCGAGACCATTTGGCGACGAAAGGCCAATAAGTCCTTCGGCACGACATCATGCTCCAATGGCATGGGCACGCGGCCAAGGAAGTGTCGTTATATCGCCGCTAACGTTCCAAGTCGCAGGTTCTGTCCAGAATGCCGAGAAAAGTATCCACCTACGTTTTGTATTCAGGAAGGAACGGTACTTCTTGTTGAAGCACAAACACTCTTTACAAATGCGGACGGTTTATTACCGGTATTACCTGTTTGCTGAACACACTAGCAGTATTACCGGTTCTAGTGTCGGTAACCGCTCTGGCGTCGCTCAAAATGATCTGCGTCCTATCAAAAGCGTCAATAGACCAACTATTGCACCCACAAAAGCGCTCAATGGGTCGGTTCGATCTCGGACAGCACAGAGAGCAGCTCCACCCGCACTCGCAAGATGGAGACAATGCGCTCGCGACCGCCGCGAGGAATCGCCGCTGCTACTGTCGAGGCGGAGGCGGAACGCAAGCTCAAGCACCGTCAACTGGTGAAGCGCGCCTATTACCAGAAGCTGGTGCGTTCCGTATGTGCTCGCGGCGCTCTTCTGCTGCTCTGTGTTGCTTACCGTTCAGTGAAACCAGGAAGTGCTGAAGGAGCTGCGGCAGAAGGAGCGCGCGCTCACGACCCAGCACTCGGCATTACTGCGCCGCGTGCAAGCGCAGCCTTCCATCCAGCCGGCGGGAGGTCCATTGCCGAGTGTGCGGGTGCTACATGATCAATACGTCCAGCTCACGAGCGAGAAGGAGCGGCATGCGAGAGAGAACATGGCGTTACAACGCCGCTGCCTTGAGCAGACCACGTTCCAGAAGAAACTGCGCGCCGCCAGTGCCGCTGAAGCGCGGGAGCGCCAACGTGAGAGCACTCAAGCATCGGAAGGCGCTGATGAAATCTCCCAAGAATCTGAATCCGACCCAGTTGCACATTGTGAGCCGTTAGATGTGGGGATGACGCCCATGACAGATGATGCGTGCTTTGAGGTGATTCGGCCAGCGTACACCGAGGTGCGCAGCTTCCGGACGAGTCGAGGACTGTACACGTCCAATGCGCAGGTCTTCGGCTGGACGCATCGCTACTGTTTGGACGGCACGAAGCTGCAGTACTCGATCTCCAAGGTCTTCCCTTCGCTCTCCGCACGCGAGCTGTCCGGTCGAGGCTGGACGATCATGACAACTGAGAGCTTGTATCGCGCACTGCACTCGCGCGGTATGACCTCGCGGCTGCACTCGATACAGACCGTAAACGAGGATAACCGCGTGTTCTGCCGCGAGCTGCAACGTCCCGGCCAGGATGCTGTTATGAAGACGCTGTTGCTGGCCTCACGCTTCCAGACGGAGGACGGATACATGACCATCTACCGCTCGCTGGACCACACCAAGCTAGGCTTCTCCGGGAGCATCAACTCTAGCAGCCAAAGCCAAAGCGATAGCAGCAAGAGTAGCCAGAACTCGACGCCGGAGCACACGACGTTCGAACCCCGCGTGCGGTGGCTGGACATGTTTGCGTGGACGTCTTTCGAAGACCAGCGTGACGGCTCCGGAGTGGAATTCCATTTTGGTGGCGAGATGCAGCACTTCTCGACCGACAACGCGCGCTTCTGGATGCTGGAGGTGTTGCTCATGGCGCTTCGCTGGGAGAACCGCGCCGTGGGGCCCACCTTCACGCTGCAGGGCTAAACCTTTTTGACATATCTAGGCCCGCGCAGGTTTAAGTTGCCGAATCGAAGTGTTATTTAATGGACACCTTGCTAACTTTGGGTATGTTGACTCAATCGTTGCCATACCATGCAACGCTGTGCGTTCAATGGCCTACTCGGCCGTGAGCGTGAACTGCGAGCCCACGGCCATGGTCTCCCATCGGAGCGCTACAAACAGCACTTCCCGCAGCCAGATCGTGGTGTTGGTGGCGCCGCCAAAGTGGAAGAGGCATCGATCAGGCTTCCGCGGTATATCGTAGAAGAGCACCCAGATGTACTTGTCGACCCAGAGCTCAGCTGCAAGCAGTTGGCTGATGGCGGTCGAATCCAGACTGATCTGAGGAACTCCGCCAGTGTCCACTTCCTCGAAGTGCACGAGATCCTTGTCGATGGAGCGAAAGAGCAGCACGTAGCCCTCGTCGATGCGGCGACGCGCCAGTAAGAACACGGTCTTCACCACGCGAATGCTGTTTGCACTGGGAGCGATGTGGCGGTAGAAGAGAATGGTGTCGGCGTCCACGCCCTGCAACTGGTGGAACTGCACGTTCAACCCCGATCCGTACACCTTCGTGAACTGCTCCGGGGTCGCGAAGATCGCCCAACTGCGCTGTAGTAGCTCGAGAGGTGACACTCCTGCGAACTCCTTCTGCAGCGCGAACTTGAGCGTCGTGCCGTGGATCTCGCGCTGGTCTGTCCAGCCCATGACTCGAGCGCCGGAGCTGAGCTTCTTGGTGCTGCGAGCGAACCGCAGCACGTCGTCCCTCGTATTGTCGATGATCTTAGTATATGCAGCTATAGGTAGTGGTCGGATGCGATACCGACGAGAGTAGGAGACCCCGGGTAACGGCAGGTTGGCCGCCTCCGAGGCGTCCAGCAATTGCCCCATGCGACTCTCGACCTTCATGTGCTGCGCGTTCAGGCGATAGAGGCGAGCGTTCTCCACATGGTAACGATTCTTCAACTCCGTGGCTTCCAGATATCGGTTCAAGGGAGGCCACGGGGCGTTGGGCTTGGCTTTGGAAGCGCCATCGTCTTCCGCATCTTCCTCGCCTTTGCAGCTGATCTGTAGCATGGCGGTGTACTGCTTGTCGAGGGCGTCGAGCTCGCGCCTCAGAGCGTCCAGTGTGGTCTACAACCCATCCAAACGGCAATGGAAGGCAGTCAAGAGCATCCATCATCCGTAAGTCGCCACTGCCCTACGGAAGTAAATGGAACAATTGTGGAATGGAAGTCCCTACCGTTTTCTTCCTGTAAGATTTCTTGACGTACTCGCGGTGCCTGAGGCGCTTGCGGTCGGATAGGCTGGTGGCTGCAACTGTGGCACTGGTAGATGGCACGATGGCGCCGGCATTAGTGGCTGCCGCACTCTCACAGCGGATGGAACTGGCGGGAGGTGGCGCTTGATGGAGCTCCATCAGGGCGGGGAAATGTGATGTGTTATCGTCGACACTCGATGGAGGGAAGCGGAGGGAGGGGGCATAATTCGCCAGCAGGATTTGCACCGGTACAGGTATGCAATTTCCGAAAGCCAAAATTCGTATTTCGTTTCGAATGCGGTTGAAGCCATTTCGTATATTCGGACTTGGTTTCGAGTGTCTTGATCAATTTCGGACAACTGGGAAGTATCCGGATACTCGTCGGATTTTGAGTGTATACAGAAAGTGTCCACTGTTTTCTTCGCATTTCGGCATTTTGGACACCTGTAGCTGCTGCGAAGACGGAAGCGCCGCTCTCTCGCCAGACCTCAGCTCTGCATCCTTGCCGCGACGAGTCCAATCCAAGACAAGAGCGAGCGAGCACCAAGGGCGGCTATGAAAGACGCAGCACTCGCCGCAACAGCCGCGCGCCGCGAAAAAGAGCGCCTCAAGAGCAAACGCCGCTACCACCAGAAACTCGTGGGTCATCTGCAATACGTAGCTGCCATCCCCAAACGACTCTTTTCGGTTGCAGCGAGTGCTAATTACTATCTTGCACTATCTTGTGATTGCTGCGTATGCTCTTAGAGCACATTGCTCGAGCTCCGAAGGGAAGCGGCGGCATTGGAGAAGCGCATGGAGGCTCTTGGCAGTGAACAGCCAAGCCAGAGGGTCGCGGCCTCCACTGTCGAGGGCTCAAATCACTCCGTTTCCTCCACTTCTACCGACTCGAACACTGCTCGACACGAGAGGGAGGCGCTGGTGCGTCGGACGGTGCAAGTCACCGCTGCGCTGGACTACGAGAACGCGCAGTTGCGACGGCTGCTCCAACAGCGCAACCAGCACGCCCGTCGCCTACGCGACCTGCTGACCGCCGAGCATCAACTGTGTGCGGCCAACGCGTCTTATTTTTTCCTGATCAAGCCGCTGACACGCGAAGGCTGCGTCGCGATCCACACTGAAGCCCTGGAGTCCGTGCGCACCTTCACGAACAACCAGCTCTATGTGAATCTGCAGGGCTGTATCGGTGGCTGGCCCATCGCTCGTGTCGTGGAGCGCGGTATGCTGCACCATGCGTTGCAGAAGACGTTTTATCGCCGGTCGGCCGACTTTGTCATGGCGCAGACGTGGGCGCTGTTCACGGAGCCTTCTCGCTTCAGCACAATGTACTCAGACGGGCTCGGCGCACGCGTGCGTCTCGTGCAAAAGCTGGACGAAGACAACCTCGTGTTCTTCCGGGAGATGGTGGCGATGGACCCTGACAACGAGCACACCGTCGTGAAATCCATGCTGCTCATGTCGAAGCTCCGCGTGCGTCACGGCTATCTGATTCTGATTCGCGGCTTGGACCAAGGTCGCCTGGAGGTGGAGGATCTAGTCGAACCGCTACGTCCCCCGTCGGCAAAGGCCAGTGACCACGTGGTTGAGGTCTGGAACGAGCAGCTTTACTGGTACGTTGGGTGTGTTTTGACTGGTGTGCAGTGTAAGTTCGTCCCAGTGGCTGTCTCTTGTTGCATATTTGACGGCTGTGTCCTGCTCGTGCTGACCGGGTGACGCAGGCTTCAGATCGACAGGGCGGGTGAGAACGACGAAGACTGCTCGTTGTCGTACTGCGGGACCACGCCGACTGTCGGGTCGAATGTGTACTTCTTGATGGTGGAAGTGGTGCTGCACTGCCTCCGTTGGGAAGCCACGACCTTTGGCCCCCAGTTTTCACTGCCAAAATGATGATACTCCTGCTGCAGAGCACCCAGCAACTGCTTGTTGGCTCGAGCAGTCTCGAGTGAGGCGGAGGGCAGTCGCTCCGGATCGAGCCACTCAGCACGCCTTGCAGAGACACCGCAGGAGCCGCTCCCGCCATTGAGTGCTGAGGATTTCCGGCGCTGGTGTAGTATGTACGCATGCATGTCTACGCCGCACTGTGCCACGGCGGCAAACAACTCCAGTTTCGGCCATAATAAGCCAGCACAGCAGCAGAATGAAATCTTTAAGGGGTTAACAAACACATGACCTCGGCTCCGGGCTCCGGGGTGAACGCACCGGGAGAGATCACATCCTCGCTCCGCCGTTTTTCTGTTCACTCTCTCCAAGTCGTAAATGTCGGTGTCTGGGTCGTTTGGGTCATCCTAAAGTCGTAAGATATACGGCCTAGCATGCCAACTTATACTCCCCAACGCGTTGGATATCCGGGTGGAAGATACAGCACCATACAAACGAGCAGGTAACAGCTAGGTCGTAAGTTACGACGTAAAATTAGCGGCTCGCGGACTCGTTTCGTGGTAACAGGGGGGTTAATGAGCAGTGGATGTCAGTCGCTCGAAACACTACTTGAAGTGCGAGATGTGCTCGACTTCGTTTGCACTTCTTTCTGTCGTCACCTCGCGAGCGATGAGCGTGTAATACATGTGCATAGCATAACCTCTCGAAGGGATTTTAATCGGACACCAGTCAGTCGGACGGACAGCAATACCAAGCAGCGACCAACCGAAACAGAGAGCACCAAACGAGGATGGAAGCGAGGATGGAGCATGGAACTGCGAGCGGGCTTTCGTCCAGCGACGAGCGACAGAGCGGCGGCGACGGCCTCCCTAGTCGCGCTGCTGTAAGCAGGGCCGCATCCTTGGGGGAGGACTTGGACGCGATCCTAGACGAAGTGCTGCTCGGTTTACCCGACCTGCTCATGCCAGAGCTCTTGGACAGTAGACCAACTGAGGGTTCCTCACACACTGTGGCAGATAGCGAACCGCTGCTGCTCGACTTCCCTGAGTTGCTAGACACAGCAGCACCGCCGATTGACGAGGCGATCGTCGGGTCAGCGGAGGACGTGGTGGAGGGAGTGGGGATGGATCTCATCGGCCTATCAGACAGGGAACTGGCAGAACTGCTGTCAGCGGACATGACAGACCCGCACCTGCAGCCAGCATACGCTGAAGAACAGCGGCGTGCAAAGGCTCGACGCAAAAGCAAGCGCCAGTACGACAAAACGAAGGTTTGTGTGGAGGAGTGAATCGGATCCTGCCACATCAGCCTCAGTACTGACTTGCTTTTCCTTGTGTGGCAGGGGAAGATGGCGGGTCTGCGTGCTCAAGTGACGGAGCTGGAGGAGCGATTGCAGCACGAGACGCTGGCAACGGGCACCTCGCGCCCGAGCGGCCAATTGGAGCAAGCGAGTCTCCTCCGAGCCCAGCTTCAAGTCGAGAACACGCAACTGCGCCAGCTATTCCAGCGGTCCAACATGCACCTGACCTACCTACGTGACGTGCTCTGCGCAGAGCACAAGTTGTATGTGATCACCGCGACCCAATTCCTGGTGTTGAAGCCGCTGACTCCGAGAGACTGCTTCGAGTTTCATGAAGGGGCGATGGCCACGGAATGCAAGTTCAACGCCCATATGCAGCACGCACCTATCACGGGCAGAATGAGTGACTGGGATTGCGTGCGGGTCCTGAAACACAACTGCTTCAACTTCGTAATCCGGAAGACGTTCGAACAACAAAACGCTAAGGCGTTGGGGGACATGACATGGAAAATGGTTTCCGACCCAAAAGGCTTCAGTACCATGTACTCCGACGACTTCGGGATGGGGCTGCGACTGGTGCAAGTCGTGGATTCGGACAACCTCGTCTTCTTTCAGAGTCTGGAGGCGATCGATGCCGACGGGAAGTTGACTGTGACCAAGTCGATCATGCTCATGTCGCGGTTCAGGACTCCGACCAGCTACCGCATCCACGTAGTGGACTTGGACAACGACCGCTTGGCGCTGGATACGATGGAGGATAGTCGAGCTCCGCCGCCACCGCCCAGAGATGGCTCCGAGGTCTGGGACAAGCAATTCTCCTGGATCCAGTTAGACCAATCACGTGACAAACCGGGTCAGTGCATGGCGTCGTATGCCCGGATCATTCCTTTTGTCAACAGCAACTCCCTCGTGTGGATGGCCGAGACCATGTTGAATATGGTGCGCTGGGAGCAGGTTGCCTTTGGGCCGAAGTTTTCTTTGCCGAAAGACTGAGAAGTGGCGATGGCAGAGATCATTTCCATGATGATGGCGCGGTTTGGTGGTTCAAGACTCAGCTGAAGGACCAGCGCGCCAGAGGTTGAGCTAGAGCTGGGCATTTTTGCGCTGCTTGGATTGAATACGTTCAACTTAACCTGCCACCTTTCGTTCCATCATTCCAATCGTGCGCAAGACAAAGTGCTGAGCGCATTCATGCTCGGTGTGCTCTTGCACGCAGCGTCGCGCGTGACCAGGGCTGAACTATTCAACTGCCGGCAATGTTTTCTCACCAACCTTCAGACCCTTAATAAAGGTTAGTCCTGCACAAGATTTGTCCTATATAGGGCTATACGTTCACGGATAACTGAGGTTCCTGAAACCCTATCGCTGTTCGTGCACAGTAGTACTCCCAGAAAATGGTCGTCAACGGAAGCGCCTGACGCCGCAGTCTCCACTCGCACCAGACGCGGATGAAGCGCCGAGCAGAAGGCGCGGCGCCGCCTGCCAACCCCCCGCGACAGAGTAGCGGCGGAGGTGCCCCCAGTCCTGTTGCTGCGGACAGTGCCTTGCCTTCTGGGGGCGGCTTGGACGCGGTTCTGGAGGAGCTGCTAGGCGAGCTGCCCGATCTGGCCCAGCCCGAGCTGTCAGACGGCAAGACGATCGGCAGCTTCTCTTCCATAGAAACACCAGCGAAACTGCTGCTCGATCTCCCTGGCCTGGTGCAGACAGAAGAGCCGAGCAACGACATGGCCGGCGGGCTCTCGGACGAAGTGAAGCAGGAGGAGAAGACCAAGACCAGAGCAGCAGGTTGGAAGCCGAACGCGCTGCTCTTAACGCCCAAGAAGCCGATCGATCCGCCAGCTGTAGATACTCTTGAACTACGTCGCGAGAAGGCCCGGAAGAAGAGCAAACGCCAGTATCACCAGAGACAGGTTTGTGTCCAGGAATCGCATCCGATCGGTAGCAAGCGTCGCTATTCCTGCCATACGCTGATGGAATTTGTTATTATTGCTATGCGATAGGGGAAGTTGGCGATTCTTCGGGCTGAAGTGGCGGAGCTGGAAGCGCGACTGCGATACATGACCTTAACCACGGACACGTCAACAACTGGAAACCAACTGGAGGAAGCAAGCCTCCTCCGCTCTCAGCTTCAAACCGAGAACACGCAACTTCGCCTACTTTTTCAGAAATCCAATCTACACATGTATCATCTCCGCTACCTTCTCTGCGCAGAGCACAAGCTGTACGTCATCACGGCGTCCCAGTTTCTCGTTCTGAAGCCGCTGACTCCGCGAGACTGCTTCGAGGTCCACCAAGAGGCGACGGACACGGTGAACAATTTCAATGCAAGCATGCAACATGTGAAGCCATCGGGTGACACATGTGGCTGGGGTCATGTGCGTGAACTGAAGCGCCAGTGCTTCAACTTTGCGCTGCGAAAGATCTTCAAGCACCACACCGCAGAAGATTTGGGCGACAAGACTTGGACACTGCTTTCAGACCCGAGCCGCTTCGGGAATCTGTACTCCGACGGGATTGAAATAAGCATGCGGCTGGTGCAAATAGTGGACGCTGACAACTTGGTATTCTTCCAGAGCCTCGGGGCCATGGATGACAGCGGGAAAGTGACTGTGAGCAAGTCGATTCTGCTCTTGTCCCGGTTCAAGACAGCGACCAGCTACCGCATCCATGTACTGGATTTGGATAATGACCGCTTAGTCGTGGAGAATATGGAGGATAGTCGAATTCCGCCGTCGCCGCCGGAGGACGTCCCAGAAGTCTGGGACAAGCAATTCACCTGGGTTCAGTTCGACCAACTTGGCGAGAAGCAGGACCAGTGCATGGTAACATACGCCGGAATTACGCCCATTCTCAGCAGCAACTCCCTCGTGTGGATGGCCGAGATCGTGTTGAATGTGGTGCGCTGGGAAGAGTTCACCTTCGGTCCAAGGTTCTCTTTGCCCAGAGAGTGAAAGCGGTAAGGCTGGCAGTGCTTTTAACAGCGTGATGACAAAAATTGCATGAATGTGTTCGAACAAGTCACTCCTCGTTGCGGGATGGCATTAATATGGCAGACCTGACAGCACACGAGCGGAGCGCTGACAACAATCGAAGAAGGGTTTCCAAGGGAATTTGTTTGGCGACCCGGAATCGATAACGCATGTGTATGTGTATTGGTGGCATGCAGGTCGGAAGTCAAAGAGTGAATCGCGTGGTCCGTTCTGCCATGCTTCGAGTTCCGTCGTCTGTATATAGAACCGAACGCTAGTGGTAAATACGCCGGATGAAGCTTCAGTGTCAGCGTCGCTGGCCACTTCGGTGTCGGTTTATCCACTGGCTGCCTCACTGGATGAGACGCTAGCCGTAATGCTAGATGACAGACTCGCCGAGGAGCACTGCTGGGCACGGCGGGCACGGACCAACAAGACGTTGTACGCCGTACCATTCACCGTGACCTCGCAGTCCGGGAGGTCCAACGTAACGGCGATCGCCAGCAGGGCCTCGCACGCGGAGCTTGCACACATGGCGGCGAGTTGTTCGTCCGTAGGCATGGACGTGAACGGCAGTGACACACCGACGTCGGCCACACACGTCGGGTATTTCGCGTTGGTGGTGAGCGGCAGCAAAGCCTCCGCCAGTTCAGTCATGTTGCACGCATCGGCACGGACGACATGGGGGGTCAGGAGCGTCAGGAAGGCGACGACGAAGACGGCCAACATGGAGGAGAACTGCATTTTGTCGAGATGGAGGGTGCAGGTGCCGGTGTGTTCGGCTTTCGTGCCTGCGAGGCTGCAAATCAAAGAATGAGGTTTATTCTGCTGGAAATTCGAGCTTCTGGATGGGGTGCACTGAGCTCGGACGCCCTTGTCAAGGGGGAGAGGTCAGAACTAGACGCATTGCACGCACGCACGCACGTGCAGTCGAAAGACGCCACAGCGTTCGGTGACTGATTGGATAAGCGGCACCCAGATGCATGCAATAGCACGCTGGCTGGAGGGCGTACCGGTAGCGCGCAGCGCTGGACGCAGGTCAGGGTCGAGAGTGCTGCACTGAAATGTTCCAAACGCAATTATTCGAAGGTGCACAGTGTTCTATTCTAATTTAATCTCGAAAAAACTATTCCAATTTAATTGTGAAATATATAGACGCGTACTAGTATTGAACAAGTACTCGCTTCACCCTCGCCTAATCGACCGACCCTCCCGTCTGCGCAAATTCCGCCGAGACGAAGTATGGAGAATCAGACGGCGCTTACTCCGATCGAGACCGGCCCGATGAGGCACCCGCCGCTCAGCCCCTTGCTGGCGCCTCCTGTCCTCCTTCTGACGCCGCGCGTGCTGATGCCGACGACGCACTCAGTATCGACATCAGTGGCCCATCCGGCACAGCAAGTGTCGCGGCACTGGATATCGATGCCTCGTGCGCAATCTCGAATCTCCGTCTGACGCTATGGAGGCTGACCCTCCGTGCGTGAATTACAGCAAGAAAGGATCAACGTTATACGTTGCCTACGTCAATTCCTTTAATTTAGGGGTTTCGGTGTATTATCGGTACCGTACCAGCTATTGTGGAAGAGTAAATCGTGGGTCAAAGACCGCTTTCTCCCACTCCAGGGCGTACTGAATGACGCCGACCATCCAGAAATACGACTTCGAGCGGGACGCCGGCGAAATCCCCGACATGGAGATCTCGCAGTGCTTCTCACTCCGCTCAAAGG